>JAAXYX010002927.1:0-15837 GCA_036851915.1 Ptenothrix huangshanensis | reverse complement strand
TTTAACAATTTTTGAACGTTTCAAAATTTCGTGTTTTATGCATTTTGAACCGTAAAAAAAATTCTTATTTTCACAATTTTTTAATGTTCATACTTTCTTATTTTAGCAATTTTGAAAGTCAAAAGTTTTCCTTTTTCAACCATTTCTAAACGTTTCAAATTTCTGTATTTTATTAATTTTTGAAAGTTTTAAAATATCATATTGTAGGAAGCATTATTATGATTATTGAAAAGCAAAAATGGTCGTATTTGAGTAATTTTGTAATGTCAAAAAACGTCTTGTTTTAACAATTTTTGAACGTTTCAAATTTTTCTATTTGAAAAATTTTGAAACAGTTCAAAAATTCTTACGGACCAAGCTTTGAATTTGATTTGGCTTTGAACTTTGAAGGCGCTTTGGATTAAGATAATTTTGTTTTTAGCGTCATTTGGATTTGCCTCATTTTGACTCTTCATCGACAATATTAATATAATTACAATCAATAGCTTAAATCATCCTCATTCCAAGTAGCTGTTATTCCGCGAACTTTGGACTCTGTTATAATGGAACAGTTTACTATTTTGGGGATACTGTCTAGTGAAAAATACAGATGGAAAATCAAACTTTCGCAGTTGAAAACAGCAGCAGGAGGTTTGATCATAATTACAGGAAATTATGCGCGCTTGAAGTATTTTGGCGGAAAATGTTAATAATTATAGCAAATTCTGTGACTAGGGAACAATGAACGAATAAATAAGAGCGAACGAAAATCCAGAATTGTGAACGGAGAGGACACGTTAATCAAAGAGTTTCCATGGCAAGTAGGCATAGAGTTTAAGTCTACGTCTACAACTACAGTCCAATCTCTTGAAAATTATCAAAATGTCCCTTGCAAAAACTGCTCCGAAGACGAAGACGACTACCATCCAAGTTGTGGTGGATCGATAATCAGTTCCAAACACATTCTTACTGCAGCTCATTGTTTCGTTGGCAGGTCTGGCAATTTTTCCCTCAATAAACATTAAATTTTCTGTTAAAACTTTAGCCTGTAGCAATGCGTCATTTGTATTTTCTTAAATCAAAATTGCTAAAAAAAACTGAAAAAACGTTCCAAAATTGTAGAAAAAGAACTTTCTGACGATTCAAAATTGTTAAAATACGAAACTTGAAATGTTTCAAATTGCTAAAAAAGACCTTTTTCACGTTTTGAAATTGTTCAAATAGATTGAAACGTCCCAAATTGCTAAAAAATAATTTTTTGACGTTTTAAAATTGTTCAAATACAAAATTTGAAACGTCCCAAATTGTTTTCAAAGAATTTTTTGACGTTTTTTGAGGAAATGAAGCGTTCAAAAATAGTTAAAAAGGGTTTTTTTAAGATTAAAAATTGCTGAAATACGAAATTTGAAATGCCTAAAAATTGTTAAAAAACAATTTTCTGACGTTTTAAAATCATTAAAATACGAAACTTGAAACGTCCCAAATTGCTAAAACAGAATTTTTTTACGTTTAAAAATTGTTAAAATATGAAATTTTAAACGTCCCAAATTGCTATAAAAGGAATTTTTCGCCGTTGTAAAATTGTTAAATATGAAACGTGAAACGTCCCAAATTGCTAAAAAAGATTTTTTTGACGTTTCAAAATTGTTGAAATATGAAATTCGGAAACGTTCAAAAGTTGTTAAAAAAGAATTTTCTGACGATTTCCAAAATTTAACACGAAATTCTGACTTGTTTCAAAATTATTGTTAAAAAAGAATTTTTAAATTATAAACAGAGACAAAGTAGACGCGCTGGTACAACTCAGTACAGTCAGAATCGTCGCGGGTGTGTCGAACACATGCGCCATTGACAATTCCACCCCAATGGCGCGTGAATTTGACTTCCAGGAGCACGAAGTTGAGACTGTCGTCCTTCACTTCGCGTTTCAGCCAAACGCTATGCTAAACGATGTTGCCGTTATTAAACTAAAAACTACGCTGCAATTTAACGAAAATGTTAAGCAAATTAAGATGGCACATTCAGGAGAAAAGTTTGAAGGACAAGAAGCCTTTGTTAGTGGTTGGGGCTACACGGACACCAAAGATTCTTCCAGCCCTCCTTGTAATCTTCAGTCAAGTCGACGGATCGTTGTGCAAAATGCTCCCAAGTGCAATACTGCGATCGAAAGAATGTACGGTGAGGATATGGGGAAGGTGACCAAACATCCGGAGTATGCTCATGCTTTCAGTTCAACTTTATGCACTCAAACCAAAATCTCGAGCTCCAGCTCGTCTCTTTCCAATTCCAACTCCAACGAACAAGGGAAGCGTTTGAAGAACAACAAGACGAGACGAGGGCAGTATGTGCACACATGGGATGTATGTATTTTTATTTCCATTTTTATGTTAAAATTTTGAATTGATATTTGTACAACAAAATTGCTTTAAATTGAGAATTGTAAATTGTTTCACATTTTAGGGTGACAGCGGTGGTCCTTTGGTATCTTTTGGATCAAGTAGTGAGGATGTAGTACTTATTGGCATTATCAGCTATAGTTTGGCTACTCCACAGACACTAGGAGAGGACAATGACAATGACAATGACAATGACAAATATACGGATTTTTTTCAATCAGTCGCATTTTTCAGAAATTGGATCGAAATGGTTATAAATAATAACTAACACTATTGCATGGTAATAAATGCGCAAAAGTAAAAAAAATTCTGCAATCGCGATCTGGAATTCGATATTCCCAAATAAAAGTAATTCTTTTTAAAAGCGTTTATTTTTTTTACTATTGAAAGTAATTGATTTTTGCTTTACGAATCAAGTAGCTAAAATAATACAAGCATTGTACATATAAGAACTACAAACAAAATTGTTAAGTGATTATTAATTAGAGTGAATATTTTAAAAAATACGAGATATGCCTACATGCTGGATTTAACATGGTACCTTAAGCATTACCAATAATTTTGATTTAACATGGTGCCTTATGGACCCAATGAAATTTTCTGCAATGATTCATTATACGAATCAATCAAACTTTGAAAATTATCGATTTCCTCTCTAGTCACTAACATCTGTTCAGTCAGTTTAACGTAGTACAAATTATTGGAATTTACAGTTGTATTGCAATTTGGAATCGGAATCGGAACCGGATCGTCACTCCGGTGACGATCCTCGTCCCGAACACTTTCCCCATCGCAATCATCATACATTTGAAAATACAGAAAAGCTTCGCGCTCAAATTCGTCGATGCATTTGAAAGTACTCAGCATTTTCTTCAAATATTCTAAATCTATCGATACACAATTAGTCGCAGACTTCGATAGTTTTGATTCAGGCACAGATTCTGAAATTGATTCTGAATTTGAATTTGAATGGATTTTCCGCCGCGCCTGTCGATGAAGTCCTCTGGAAATGTAGAATTGTAAAATGGCCCTGTGTCTACAATAACCTGGACTGGTAATATTTGCGATTTTCAAAAGGAATTTACAATGCTCAATAAAATTTTCAAGATGCTCTTCGTTTAAAGACGGATCAGGATTAAGATTTAAGTTGAGATTCTGCAATTGCGAATTTTCTGAAGGATCTGAAATCGAATTTAGAAACCGTGTAGCCTGCCTCTTGACAATGTTCAAGGATATCTCTTGGATTAAATAATGATTTTGGTGCAGCATTTTCCCGCACTTTTCTCTCAGTCGTTCCATTTCTAGAAGGAAATTCAAATCAGGATTCTCCTTCTTTTCCTTTTCTTTATTTGTAGCGGAATTCGATGATTTTGTTAAATGTCTGTAATTAATTGAGTATTTTAATCTAATATTTTCTAACTGAGTTTCAACACGACATAGAATTCTAACTATCTTCTGGACTGGGACGGAAAACTTGCATTTGGTTTGATTTTGATTTTCTCTTTTATTCCCGTTTTCATTTTCAGTACCAGTATCAGCTTGACCTTGACCTTCAACTTGACCTTGATTTTGACATTGATTCTGATTTCGAGTGCACCTCCATATGGAAGTTGAGTCAGTTGGATTGACTGGAAGTAAATATCCTGGACATTGAGTTGAATTAGAGCCGTCACCTTTTTCTTTCTCTTCATCAACTTTGACATCGACATTTTGATTTTTGTCGTCGAGGTCAAGGCGACGACAGGAAATAGTGCCCGAACATTTAACAGCAGAAACCATTGTCCCCAATTCGGTTGGGTCGATGCATCGTGGACAACGACAAATGAAGTGAGCCACTTCCTCCGTTGACACGAGTCTTTGAAGTGTCCCAGAAAGATTTTCCCTCACACTGTACGCAATCGTGATCATTTGACCTTTTCTTATATTCACAGCAGCTCTAATAGTCATTTTAAACGAGGGACCATCGCCAATAGTCCATGTAGCATTTGGGACACAACTGTGACTAATCAAAGTGCTGATTTTGAAAAGACATTGGATTATCGCCACTTGACCTTTCTGCGTTTGCTTCAGGGTCGTGAAAGCATTCACATTTATTATGCCGCTGATTCTGAGGATTTCAGTCTCGTCTATTGATACTTCATTGTCATCATCCTGGTTCTTATTTTCATTTTGATTTTTAAGTTTATTTTTATCTGAATCTTGATCCTGATTATGATTTTCTTCATCATCCTCATCTTTGTTTCGATTCCTAAAGAAATGCTTGATATTTGCTATGATCATTTGATCGTTCCTTACACAGTCTGGTTTCTTCCATCGGAGTTCATTGTGGTTTTCAAACTTCATCATTTCTGTGTAATCATCAGTTCCGTCGTCTTCACTAGTGATTTTGTTATCTTTTTGATCATCATTTATTTGAAATGATGATGATGATGACTGTGATTGAGATTCTAATCGACTCTTCAAATTCGTTTTTAAATTTTCTTTTGATTTTGATTGTGACTTAGACTTAAGAAGATACGACCGAAGAACAAGAATACTTTTGTACAAGATGGGCCAAGTGTGTGGGGGAGGGTAGGGCGTTGAGTTTTTCTGGAACAATCTGCATTCATTTTCTGCGTGGTGGTAAACTCGACTGCAGTAGTGACAGCAAACGGGCCAGCCGCATCGGTCACATCGACTTTGGGGACAGTGGGTTTGTCTGGTGAAGCAACCGAGGCACATTGGAGCTCTTTCTTGTTCTTGTTCATCGGCATGGGGGTCGAGGTCAGTTTTCTTATTATCTTTATCATTATCGTCATTGTCATTGTCACTATCACTGTCACTGTCACTATGTGGTTGAGTTGAGGATCCTCGGTCATCATCAGCTGGAGCACAGGCCATGGGCTTCTCTTTGACGATGAGAGTTCTTGCAGGAATATCTCTTCCAGCTACCATATACCTTCCCAGCTCTTCGTTCTGGCGGATCTCGAAAATGTTCTGTGAAGAAATCAAGTCAAAAGGCAATGTTAATTATTAATCAATTAGAAACTATGTGTTAATGAATTAATTAAATAGTGCTTCAAATCTAATTTGTTTGCTAATGATAATAATTATGATTTTCTGCTATAGAGGTGATCAGTAGCGTCAGCAGGAGTAGGCCTACAACGGGTTTTTTAAAATACACGACCCCTGTGAAGAACCTATAGAGCCTTTCTACTATAGATGATTATAATATCAATCAAGCTTTTAGGATTTTGCACTAAAAATACATACTATGTTTTTTTGAGGCAGTTTTTTTAAATTTACGTGAACAATACGCAGGGTTTTTATTTTTATTAAAAAAAGACCCAATAAAGACGCGTGTTTTTTTAATTTTGTATAATGCAATTTTAATTTTGCAAATGTTTTTATTTTTAAACGAAGACGCGGTTTTTAATTTTCCAAAAAAAGGCGAAGTTTCTAAAAACTTGCACTAAACAAAACGTGTGTTTAATAAAATACCGAAAAGATCCCGTTTATTTTCATTTATGCGGGATAAGAGGCCGTTTTTCAAAATACTACGTTAGATTAAGTGCATTTTTTTAAACTTAACACAAGACCAAGACTCATTTTTTACAACATTTTACACCAACTAGATCCAGATTTTTTTTAAAAAAATTTACACTAGATGAGATCCAATTTTTTAAAAAAAAATTACACTACCTTAGGTATGTAATTACCTATCTAGTTTTTTTCAGCAGGCCTACAAGAAATCAAATTCTGCTGACGCTACCGCAGGTGATCAAATAATGACAAATTACCTCCATCTCCTCAATCGTTTCGTTAATTGACTTCAGATTAGCTTCTCCTTCGTTATTGTTTCACTTAATATACAAAACTCAATTGCTCTCTTGGGCTTCCCACACTTCACTCATTTCCATCTTAAATCGAACTTCAATTGGTCCCAAACTAATTACTGGAAAATCACAGTTTTGGTCGATGGTTTGTGGTAATTAAAATTATTATTCCCTGATCTGTAATTATAAGCAGGGTACTAATTATAATTACTAGAATTTGTACCGTTTGATAAGAAAGTACCTAGTCATAAAAATGTTTTGAATTATTTTGCAGATACACTTTTATGCACGGAAATTATGACTAGCTCATCAAGAGTCAACTTGTCTGTCCCACTGATGTAGTTAAACAGATGAAGATGAAACTGAAGTGGTATGGTGTAGTGTAGTGCAGTGGCTAAGAAAAGTGGGAAAGAAAATTCGGAATGGAAGCCAAGAAAATTGTGGATGCCAGAGAAAAAGTGTAAAGTGTGCGGATTAAAAAAAATGCAAGGAGAAAAAATGGGGAAAACAAAAAATGCAGAAGGGTTTAAGATGATCCACTCTCGTTCTCGTTCTTGTTTGCTTCAAGAAATAGTAGGTAGGTATATTTATAGTGTGTAGTATTCTGTTGCTCTTTACTCTTTACTTTTTTTGCAAGAGATTATAGGTGAGCTACCCGTTATTTTTGGCTTTTGCGTTCAGTTGCTCCTATGCACTCGATGCACTCCCTTCCTTTCCTTCAGTGTAGTGTGTTATGCAATCATTATCGGGGTATAAAAGTAAGTAGTAGTCTAGGACTCGAATGTGTTTTGCTTATTTTTTATTTTCTTGTTTTGCTCTTACGGTGAAATTTCCGTCTATTTCTTCACTGATTGCATGTAGCAGTGATTTCTGATCGTGTGTTTTCGTTTTGAGTGCTTTCAACTTTCAAAGAATTGGTGAATTCGGTGGGATGGGATGGAAGCACCAAAATTCTTCGTTTTCACAACTCCACTTTTGAGTTTTTATACCTTCCTTGGATTGAAGAGGTTTTGCATCTACGTACAAAATGTTCTATTGTCCCTAAAGAGAAATGTCAAGTAGCTTATTCTGAAGGTTTTTTACTAATTAACCTTTTGGAGAATGCCCTTGACTTTTCACATGTATTTTCCCTTGAAACAAGAATTCTTTTGCACCCTACTTTGTGTAATAATTCAATAATGTCTAAAAAGAATACATAATGTTTGAATTACGCTTTTCAGAACAGATAAAAAATGTTAGAATTACACATTTTGAAAAAGATAAAAAATGTTCAAATTACACCTTTTAAAAAATATAAAAAATGTTCAAATTAAACTTAATTTTCAAAAAAGGATGAAAATAGTTAAACAACTTTTTTCAAAAAAGGTGGCAAAATTTTGGAATGGCACTTTTGAAGACGGAATTTTAGAATTAGTCTAATAATAATAATCTATCTAATAATCTATAATTCATTAAAGGAATTTTTTATAAAAGTGTGCAAAAGTTTTCGATTGCACTTTTCAAAAAAGGGTAAGATTTTCAAATTGCACTTTTCATAAACGGTGCTAAATTTTGAAATTACATTTTCTAAAAGGATAAAAAAAATTCGAATCACACATTTTTAAAACAAATACAAACTTTTCAAATTACCCTTGTCTAAAACGATTAAAAAATTTTTTAAATTACACTTTTCTAAAAAATGCAGAATTTTTGAAATAATTACACTCTTCTATAAAGAGGATGCACACTCCGAGAACCTATTTTTGTGGATATGCAAAATGTCCTATTTGCAACTTCTGACAATGATTTCAACTCACTGAAATAAACTTTTTCTGAAAATGGAAAACCTCATGTCATAATCATAATATGAGCTTGTCATAATTACACATACAAAAACCCTCCAAGAGTTTGAGTTGTATGTAACTCCAACTCTGGGAATAGAAAAGAATTCGAAGAAGTCGAGAATTAATTTTTTGCCGGATCTCGAAGGATGTAAATATTTAACATTAGTTTGTAAGTAAATAAAGGAAATCAAAAGGCAAGAACGTAGATAGAAGGATTTGGATGCTGTTGTTATTAAAGTTGAAGCTGACATGATCAAGTGAAATACTGTATTGAGGTTGACGTTGATCTGTGGAGTCAAGAGTCTCGCATTCGCATGCGCATTCCATTTCCCTTCCTCTTCCTATGTATAATCTCCCAAATAATCTCCTCTCCTCTGCTTTTATTTCTTCCAAACTAAATCACTGTTTTTGACGTTTTTCTTTTTTGCAGACAACTACAAGGAGGTCCCAAACCATCCACTGATCTTTGGCAGAGTCTTCTTTCCACGTTCACGCTCGCGGCTCCTGTCACAGCACAGCACAACACAACTCAAGAGTCAAGACGTCATGAAGACAGACAAAGATTGTGTTGTGTTATGATGTGCACACAAGCAATAATTATATGGAGCAATCCCAGTTCCCCCTTACTTATGATGATATCAGTGTTCTAATGCTAATCCACGTATTGCTATAAATATAAATTAATACACTCTGCCAAAAAGTGAAAGGAAAGAAATGAAGAGCGGATGACGTCGAGTTATAAGTCGAGCATCGAGCAGGTGGGAGTATCCCGGGCATCTCATCCCAAGCGCCCTCCAAATCCCAATTCCATTTTCTCGTTCAAAAGTACTAGGAGGCGAGGGATGTGACAAAAGGCAGAATGAAAAATAAAACAAGCCACAACAGTCTCGATGTCAGTGTCAGTGATTTAATTATGGAATATTAGACAACGCTAATTACCTTTATCCATTTTACATTTTTACCCTCAATTTTCAAGCTTATTGAGCATCACTTTTTAATCAACTAATTGCAACTAGGATTCAGCCAAAGTTGAGGAAAACACTTGAATTTCGTCAAAATGTAAAATATGAAAATTCAAATTTCTTGAAAAAGTGTGAAAATTGAACAATCTGCTTTTGTAAACATGTACAAATTAAAAATCAGGTTTTAAATGTGTAAAAAATTGAAATCCGGCTATAAAAAGGTGTACCAAAAAAATCAGATTTTTTGAAAGTGTAAAAGTTTAAAATTAAGACTTTTTGGCAAATTGTAAAAAAGTAAAATCAGAGTGAGAAAGGAAAAATTTTAAAATTCTAAATTTTTGACAACGTAAAAAATGAAAAATTAGATTAAAATTATTTAAAAATATAAACTATCAATTTAAAAACGTGTAAAAAATGAAAAAATAGACTAAAATTATGTAAAAAATATAAACTATCAATTTGAAAAAGTGTAAAAAATGAAAAATTAGACTAAAATTATGAAAAAAATATAAACTATCATTTTGAAAACGTTTAAAAAATGAAAAAATAGACTAAAATTATGTAAAAAATATAAACTATCATTGTTTCTAAAATATCAGGTTTGATTTACATGGCTATTAATAATTAACTGTTTTAAGAATAGACAAAATTATTACCCGCATTTTCCCCAAGGAAATCCTCCCAGTTTGAATTATCCTCTCGCAAAAGAAACTTACAAAACTAAGAATTCCTCCTGCAGCAACAACAGCAAAGGAAAACCCAACATTCTTTAAAGCAAAAGGGTTTACACCCGATTCCTCCATTTGTTTTTCAATTGCAACTAATTTTCCGTATAACTCGGACTGCTTCTGACTTTGTAGCCAATTTCTCCCCTGGCCCTTGACGAAGTCACTCGTGTCCCTCATGTACTTCCCACATAGTCCCGATTCACGGATGAAACCAGCGTAGAAATCAATATACGTTAAGTATTTCGACTGCTTCGGAGTTATGACTGAGAAGTGACTTCCTATCGCTGGCTTTGCTTTGATCAACGGCGCGAAGTGGGAATTCAGAGTGAAATTCTTTGACAAGATTCCCTCGAGCAAAACATTGAAGGCGAGGCAGACCGTCTTTTTCTCCAGAATAGCGGCTTTGGTGCAATTCGCGTAGCTTTCATATTTCATCCTCTTCACAATGTTCATGTATGTGAGGGATTTGGAACCTTTGAGAAAAACTTCGCCAGCTCCCCCACGAATATGAATTAACTTTATCGTGTAGTCGTCCCTCATTGCCAGCTGAGCGAATGTTGTGGGGACTTGTTCTGTATCCGGGAAGGTGAGAAACGAAACCAGGTTGCTGTTGTAAAGGGTCACGATGATTGTGGTGTAAAGTGTGAAGAGAACTGTTAGAGCACGTGCACGTCGAGGAACGTCTTCGGCTATGAGTCAAAAGGCGATAAAAAAGAATTAAAAGCATTTTTCAAACATTTACACGGTGGTCGCCAGTTCAAACGGGTGACACATTTTAAAACAACGAAAAAAGCAACAGTTTTTGCATTTCTAAAAATTGATTTGGTCATTCTTTGTAATTTGGAAACCTTAAAAATATAATTTTTTTGAGTTTGAAAAGTTCAAAAATAAAAGCTTGAAAAAACAGGTTTTTGGAATATTGAAAAGATGAAAGTCGTAATTTTTGAATTTTGAGATGTCGAAAAATTTATTGTTTTAATTTGCTTTTCCAAAAGTTGATTTCGTTATATTTGCATATCGGAGTCTTTTTCTGGGTTTTTAAAAAGTTAAAAAATTCATATTTTTGCATTTTGAAAAGTTAGAAAATTCATATTTTGGCATCTTGAAAAGTTGACAGACTCATTATTTTTGAATTTTGAAAAGTTGAAAAATTCATTATTTTTGTATTTTGAAAAGTTGAAAAATTCATTACATTTGCATTATGAAAATTTGAAATATACATTATTTTCGTATGTTAAAAATTTCAAAAATTCATTATTTTCGCATTTTTAAAAGTTGAAAAATTCGTTATTTTTGCATTTTAAAAAATTACAAAATTCCTATTTTTGCATTTTGAAAATTTGAAAAATTCATTATTTTTGCATTTTGAAAAATTACGAAATTCATATTTTTGCGTTTCGAAAAGTTGAAAAGTCCTTATTATTGCATTTTGAAAGCTTAATTGTCAGTTAATGATGTTATTTTTTTGGGAATTTAGAAACCTTAAAAAAAAAATTTTTGTTGCATCTCGGAAAGCTCAAAATATCATTATTTAAGAATTTTTTTTCAAAAAATGAATTTCGTTATTTTAGCATTTTGAAATTAGTAATGTTGACAAAATCTATAATTACTTCTGCCTTGTAATATTTAAAAAAACTCAATTTTTTGCATTTAAAACACAAGGCATTTTTGTCTCCTCTTTTCTGAACTTATAAAAATCATTTTCGGACTAAAAGAAATATTTTGGTATAATTAATTATACCTATGAGTAAGAATGCAGTAAAGGGGATAGTTACTGCCAGGAAAAAAGCTTCCAAGGAATAAGAATCAGTGGAGCACGGCTCATCCTCCTTTTCTCCCCGGACTTTGATTGTAACGTAAAAAACCGGAACGACCACCACATAAGAGATCGCTATGAGGGTCCATAAAGTAGAGTCGAAGGGATAGAAAACCGCTTGCCACTTTACATTCTTCTCCGGGTGCCCCGTGTAAAACCCAAACTCCATCGTCACTCCAACTGACCCCGTGAAATCCATGTATTTATATCGCTGCTTTGATGACAGCAGAAGCATAAATAGCATGTCACTCCGATTTTCCACGAGGTCACCAGCATCTCCTTGCCAAGAACCATTAGGAAATTGACCCACACCTCTTCTGACATTTGAAAAATGAACATCGAAAGTAAAATTGTTATACTTTGCCATCCCTGGAAGAATTCTGTTGCTTAGTCCCACGTTTTTTACGGGTTCATTATTCTCGTTAAAAACTACATGCGGAATCACCCCAAATATGATGACCTTTAGGTGACGGCCTTTTAAAACAGACTCACGCCTATCAAACATTTTCACACTCACATTTTCATATTTAAACACTTTTAAAACCCATCCCTCTCTTTCTTCATATACTTCGTGCACAACATTAGCACCATTGAGAACAAGTCCTGCTTTATACTTCCATCTCTGCACCACAGCACTTTTGTAGGCTTCCCGGATTTGATCCAAATTCCCAAGCAAAATGTAATTCGTGAAGTCGGGTTTGTTAGAAAAGTAAAACGGGAGAGTGCCCAGTCTCTCTACGAAGTTTTGTAAATTGGCGCCATCTAAAGTGGGCGAGAGTGAAAGAAAGGCATTCTGACAGAGACACGAGTGCTTTAGAGCATTCCCGCCAATTTCCAAAAGATGTTGGATTCTGAATGGAAATCTTGCATCGGCAGGATCTAACTTTAAGCTTTCCTTAAATTGAATTTGATGATTTCTTGGACTTGGAATAAACTGTTGGGGAATGTACGCTTCACTGGCCAACACTTGATTTTGAGTCACAAATTCAAACGAATTTTCAAATTGCTCTGTTTTATTCGGGTTTGAGTATCTATAAATCTGGAAAATGCAGTGAGAAAGTGTACTTTTTTGTAAGCCATTCTTGTGTCCGGGATGTATTTGATTTTGAAATGTGTATTTTTGTTGAATCAACTGTTTTAATGTGTTGGTCATATATCTATGGTCCATAGTGGATTTGTAAGTGACTTGGGATTTTAAGGATGCTGCTGCAAAAAGTACTAACGTTACCACGAAGGCCCACATGGTTTATAAGTTGAATTATCTGATATGATATGATCTTTGACGCTTTATAAAATCGTTCCGAAAAACCTGCTATATGAAGGTTACTTGTTTGCGTGGTTGACAAAAACAAAAACAAAAACAACAAGACAAGTCACTTTTGCAACAAACGCTGGCGTTGTTTTGTTCGACTAAAATAACAAGGCAAGTCACTTTCGTAACAAATGTTGACGTTGTTAATGCCCTCCCAAGTGTTGTTTGCCATCGTATTACCGATTGACTTAATTATAATTATAATTATATATTTATACATATTGATCTACAAAAGAAACCAAGACGAACTCAATGATTACAACTTTTCTACAGATTTTAATAAATAAATTTATTGGATCAAGAACAAAAATTAAAATGTTTTTATTTTTATATTAGACTGCATGTTAATATGTGGTTTTATTAATAACTTATTTAAATTTCCAATTGTTTGGCCCATATAATTACATAGAGAGTAAAGTGGAAAGGCGTATCATCATGTGAATCGAGAGTGGGTCATCATCTTGCTGTTTAGTGTTTAGTTCCGTGAAGAAGTTGCGATTTAATCATCAGCCGCTCTGCAAACACTAAATAAGGATTGGATTCATGTTACATGAATTTAATTTTATATTCACTGTTAATATAATTGCATATATTCATATACTGGGCATTAGAATAACACAATTAGTTACCTGTGCCGACACCTCAGTCCTCTAACGCAATGGGGGCACCCTCTTCTCGCATCACAAAATTCTCCTAATTTAGATTCCTTCAAAAAAAAAGAACATTGTCATTAAACTCATACATACATATGGTCAATATTCCATGAATTCATGAGTGAAAAAGTAATTATTATGAAAATTATTTTTGTCCTAATGACGAATTTAGGCTGGTACTGATCTGGTAACAAAAGATCTTATTTTAACCTAAATATAATTAATTGTATAAATGATATCTTGTATCTATAAACTAATACTAATGAAACAAAAAGAATTTATATTTCAAAATGTACATAAAAGTAAATATAAAACTACGTATTGTCGATGAAGAGGCAAAATGAACTAAATACAAATGGCTTTAGAAACAAAATGAAATGAATCCAAAATATCATCAAAACAAAATTACCGAAATCAATAAGGTATTTAGACTTTTTCAAAAATGTTAAAATAGAAAATTCTAAAGCTTTCACAAATTGCTAAAATCAGAAACTTTTTACGTTTCAAAATTGCTAAAATACAATATTTTGGAACGTTCGAAATTCCTAAAATGCAAAATTTTGGGACGCTCCAAAATTTGTAAAATAGAAAAGTTTGGAGGGTTCAAAATTTTTACAATTCAAAATTTGGAGACGTTTTAAAATTGCTGAAATTCTAAAACCATCAAAAACTGCCAAAATAGGAAATTCTAATTGCTAAAATCAGAAACTTTTTACGTTTCAAAATTGCTAAAATACAATATTTTGGAACTTTCAAAATTCCTAAAATGCAAAAATTTTGGGACGCTCCAAAATTTGTAAAATAGAAAAGTTTGGAAGGTTCAAAATTTTAAGAAGGTTTCAAAATTTTGAGACGTTTTAAAATTGCTGAAATTCTAAAACCATCAAAAACTGCCAAAATAGGAAATTCTGAAAGGTTCAAAAATTGGTAAAATCGGAATTTCTAAAACCTTCAAAAATTTGGAAATGTGAAATTCTGAAAGGTTCAAAAATTACTAAAATAGGAAATTCTAAAATCTTTAAAAATTAATAAACACGATATACTGAACCGTTCAAAAATTGCTAAAATCGGAATGTCCAGAACCTTCAAAAACTGTTAAATACAAAATTCTAAAACATTCAAAAACTGTTAAATACAAAATTCTGAAACATTCCAAAATTGCTAAGATACAAAATTCTGAAACATTCCAAAATTGCTAAGATACAAAATTTCGAAACGATTCGTTTAATGCAATGGGTTTATGTCATTTTGCTTTCAAGGAATTTCGGATTTAGGTAATTTTTTTAGATTCCTTCAAATTTAGCTCATTTGAACCCTTCATCAACATAATATATAATAAATTATTGTAACTGGTAGTACAAAGAGCAAAAAAAAATTTTTATACTTACGGCAAAGCAGCTGAAACAAAACAAAACAAGATAACATAGATTAATATTTAAATTTCATTTTTCACACAATCAACGGAAAACTATAGTTGCAAAACGAATTAAGAAGTATACATATAATTATATATAATTATGCAAATGACATTACTCACATTCCTTGAGCGTCTGAAATGGTTATGTCCTCTATTCGGCAGCATTTGTTTCTTGGACATTGCTGTCCTATTATCCCCCCACATGTCTAAAACCAAGAATTATTAACTTAATTATTAAATACTATTTATATCTATAAATATATTTATAATGATTTAAGTATGTCGAAGGTGACTTTAAAGTACCTCTTGAGCATCGGCCCCAATCAAATTTTCTGAACAAAAGTACACGCCAAGAAAAACAACAAGAAGAACGTTAAAGAAAAGTTTCGAGTTGGTCATTTTTTCGAAATTACAATTAGTAGACACTTTTTCTTTGATCACAACGAAATTTAATCGTAGTTATAAAAGTTGTTATAAGAAATTATCTGGAGCACAAGTTAATATCCTCAGAACAGTCAGATCCTTACTACCTTAGTGTTGACAGAGGGGTGCTATTTATATGAAGTCCCAGTAAGAGTAATACAGTAAGATTTTGGATTGTTGATTGGTTGTGGGCAAAAAACAAGCATTTAATTAGCATGTGCCTTTTTTATGATTCGACGCATTTTAGTTCTCTAGTAAACAACAATTATCTTGACATATTTCCAGTTATTGGCATCTCATAAAGTAATTATTCAAAAAAGGAAAATTCGGGAATTGTGGGAATTTCCTGGGAATTTTGGGACGTTGTTTTATTTCAATTTCATATGACAACACTTAAACACTTTTTTCACATTAATTTATAGAATTATTCCAGAGATTTTCATTTTCAACCTAAACTTCCCGTTGGGACTTCCCAAGTTACTTTCAAAAATAAAACTTACAAAGCCTAAAATC
>JAAXYX010002926.1:0-15843 GCA_036851915.1 Ptenothrix huangshanensis | reverse complement strand
AAGGATTCTTCTTCGGGGGTGATGGATGATGACGGCCGGTAGGGACAATTGACAGGGACGAGTTGGAATTATTGCCAAAAAAATTAAATTTGATCTTTGACAGAGGTGGCATGGGTTTATGTGTAGAATGCTGCAATGATCGCTTGGGTGTGATGGCTTGTTGTGCAGGCATTTCCTCCTCCTCGTGTTCTTCCTTTAATTTCGAGTGACGATTCCCCACATGAGAATTTAAAGCATTGTAAGTATTAAAAATACAGGAGCAGGAGGTACATGGATACTGGCCTCCAGGAACATGGCTTGTCTGCAAGAGATAAAATTCTCAATCAATACTTTTAATTTATCCAGCCAGTTTAAAAATCAGACTAAGGATCGTTTATTAGTAAAAATATGACCTATTACCATCATGTGTTTCTTGTAGTTTCCACTGGTAGAGAAGAAATTACCGCATAAAAGGCACTGATGCTTTCGAAGCGCGTCTGGCATTCTCTGGTAAGGTTTTCTGGTTTTTTTCATAACCCTGACAAAGTAAAAAAGGCTTGTGACTAATAACTTGTGAACAATAAAGCAATTAGCGAGCAATCAAACCAAGACTGTAGTATATTACCTCATTTTTGAATTTTGGATAATTCGATTGAGAGAAAAACTGGGCTTCATTCCTTTGGGTTTCGGGATTCCGGGTACTCTTGTGATAGTCAAACCTTTGGCGAGAGCAATCCTATCTTTCTTGTACAGGCCATGGGCCTTTGCAAAATGTCTGCCTATCCCCTTTGAAGTGGCATAACAGTGTGAACATTGACTACATTGGTATGGTCCCCCTGGCACATGGCAAGACTGGAAATTCCAGATACGGTAAAGAATATAGAATGAATAATTTTTCAGTTAAACCTGAATTGCGATTATTGTGACTCGCCGCAAATGAAATATTTCAACGCGTAACTTTCTGTTGTACTTACCCTTTTATGTCTAATCATGTTGGAATAAAGGGTAAAAGTTTCGTCACACAAGTCACAGCTGTTGGTACCCTGTGAACAATTTCGAAGATGATTCCTAGAAGAAAGAAGATTGAACAAATATTACATACTGTTAAAAGGTTACTGCACGCTTGAACTTGAGATAATTATTTACGCACTTGAGTGATGCTTGGTTGCCGAAAATTTTGTCGCACTTTGTACATTTAAAGGCAGCCACAGCGTCATGCTGCAATTTCGACGAAGAGATGATTCTATCCTCGGTTCTAACGTTTTGATTTTTAGCTGTCAGCTTTGCGGATGAAACAGCAGCTGAATATGTTGGAGCTCGAATGTTTAAGCTTGTCAAATTGGGCCTAACGTGCATTTTCGTGTGATGTGATTTCCGGGCTTGATTAGTTGCAAACGTGCAACAGCACTTCGGACACTTCTTCCCACCGGGTATGTGAGCAGACTGAATAAACACAAAGCGATTGAATAAGATATTGCAAAGATTCAAAGATTATAGTGTAAAGGGTAGTCAACTCAGGAGTAACTCTACTATACAAAGTAAAGACGCTGAATTACCTTCGTATGTTTTCTCAAGCTTCGTTTACTGGTATACATACAGTCGCACCTTGGACATTTAACATTTCGCCCAGATTCCTGTTGAATACGATGAGTAAGCAAATGTTGCCTAGAACACAAACAAGAAGCTTACTGTAATTGAAGATTCATTACTAATTACATATTGTACAGATTTAACTTTGAGACTGAGCAAATTTGAATTTAGAATTGCCTCGTACTTTAAAACATTGTAACTTTTGAATGTCTTTCCACAAGGCTGGCACCTAAGTGTGCTGGTAGTACGAGCAACAGGGACCTCAACGGGTGGAAAGTCATTGTTTTCATGAAAACAAATTTTATGTCGCCGGAGTCCAAATTTGGCAACAAAAGCACAAGGGCATTGATCACATCTAAACTGTCCATTGGGCACATGGCTTGACTAAAGGAAACCAACCCAAATCATCTATTAGTATTTATCATGGTATCTACCTAATCTAGAATCAATAGTACAAAAACCTACATTTAGTTGACCATTCGAGTTTCTCACCTTCTTGTGGCCATGGAGTGTTGACTTCAGTCTGAACGATAGTCCGCAGAGATCACAAACTTCTGGTTTGGCCCCAGAATGAATCATCATGTGATTCCTAAGATAGATTTAAATACAACAAATCTTTGTCACTGCTTCAAATCAATCTTCAATGAACGATTAAATCTATGTTAAAGACTAAAAATTGGTATTAGGGACTAACCTCAGTCCAAAAAGGGAGGCTAAAATTTTTCCACATTGTTCACACTCATAATTTCCATCGTCATTAGGCTCTTGTGACAGGAGTTTCTGTTTACCAGCACTCTCGCTCTCTTCCTCGTTTTCCTCCTCATTCACATCCTCGTTATCCTCCTCATTCATGTCTTCATTCTCATCTTCGTTATCCTCCTCGTCTTCATCATCATTTTCTTCTTCAGATTCGTCTACTTTTGCAACAACTCGCGAAGGTCTTGCTGCAGTAAATTTAAGCGGAGCTCGGCTCATCTTTGCTCGTTTTAATTTACTTGCTGCTGCAGGTATATTGTTGCCAATCCCATGGAGGAGTCGACGATGACGTACAAGACCTTTTCGACATTAAATAGGTAGTTTAAGCACCACATATACACACACCATTTGAATGAAGTCGAATTTAAGACATAAGAAAGAGAAATAAAGGTAAGACTAATTTACCTAAAAGAGATGCGAATGCGCAAGTACAACGCTCACATTTGTGCTTTCCTCCTTCAACATGACTAACCTGAGATTCACAAAAATCGATTAGTTATTAGTATTTTACATTAAAATAATTATTCTAAATACTACTGCTAGCAAAGATTATACGCCATACCTTCTTATGAGCCAATAAGTTCGACGAGGACTTGAAACCAACACCACATAAATGACAAACGGATTTTCTCTCGCCAGTATGTACAGGATAATGATTTCTGTAGAAAATACACAGTAAAGCAGATATGTAAATGGTATTAAACATATTGCGTATCTCCAACAACTTTTCTGAATTTGAATTCGATGTGTAAAACTGATGATTTGTAATTTTTGTAATTGCTAATAACTTTTGTTGAGCATAAAAAATGACAGGGGTTCGCAATATCTTTCTGTAGACATTAAAATACTACCGTGATAATAGCTACTCTTTGCTTTAGCTTACAAAATTTGAGCATCCACCTATAATGCTGATTAAGGCAGAAAAATATCGTAGCAACAGTGGAGGTTTACTGGATTTTTAAATTTAAACTAAATAAGGCTCTTTCACAAGAACAATTTTTTGCCGAGTCAAATATTCGTTTTCCAAATCCAAAGAACTAATACCATACATTAGAACATTCGAAAAAACTAGGGAGGAAAGGAAAACAAGATGAAAATTTGAATTGTCGCATCACTTTCGCTCTGTAGTAGCTTTAACGCAAGTTTAACCTTTTAATATCGTAAATTTTCTACATTATTCGCGAATACTGGGCATTCGCAACTTTTCGCTCGTAGGGACTTCATTATTTGCGAAGCTAATATTCGCAAATTAGCGCGGATCTTCGCCAATATAAAAAATAACGAATATTCCTAAAACTTACGAGGATATTCTGACTACAACAACAAATCATTATATCATCAGGAACGTCTGCACAAAATTATTGCGTACCCTTAATATAACATTTTTTAATATACCTTAAATACTGCGATTTATAAAACACTTTGCCACAGTAATGGCACGGGTAAGTTCGAGTACCATCTTCGGTAATTACGGTCGAAGTGACCCTTCCTTTATCCGGCTTCGGAACTTTACTTTGACTTTTAACTGACTGCTTCTTTGGAGTTGGTTTCGTCACTGCTTGCAAATTCATCTTGCAGTGATAGATTCCCAAGTGCCGTTTGAGACCCAATTGAGCCGTAAATCGACACGGACATTCGGCACATCTGAACTTTCCCCCTGCTACATGACTTACCTATTATGCACCAGAAACAAGCTAATATTAATTTATGTTCAATAATGATGAAAACGACTAAAGGAGTGCATACAATTGCTTGACAACTTTATGTGCTTCACAGTACACCAGCATTATTACTACCATTCATAGAATTGACTAGATACAAATTATTTTTTAAATTCGTTATTTAAATACCCTTTTGTGATCATAAAGAGTTGAGTACAAGCGAAATACGGCTGGACACTTGTCACATTCCCATGGCTTTTCCCCCGTATGTATATAAATATGATTTCTGTAATACCACAAAACAAACGTAAATACACATTTAGCTCTAATTCAGGTTCGGAAGCCTACTTTAAGATACTAAAGCAGAATGAACTACGCGAGTATTATCAACATTATTTGTTTTATTAATTTTATACATCATCGTATACGGCATACGCAACGAATGACATTCCAGTCCGTTAGAACAACCAAGCTGAAAATAAAACAACTTACGACTGCATAGCAATGATAAACCCCACAATAATTGATCACTCAACTTATTAGTCTGCAAAAATTACAATATTAAAAGCATAAATACATGTCATCGTTAATCCTACTTTACGCAAGTGCAATGATTAATTGTTATAGCTCTGTAACTTCAAAATATTATAATTAGGTACATTTTCGAATGCTAATAAATACCTTCCCAACAAGGCCAGCTTATATACACGAAACAAAAGCGAAGCCAACTAAACTACAGAACAGAACAGGATGGAACGAAACGCACGCCCAATAAATTCTTCAAGCATTTTACAGATTACAGCGGAATTTCAAAACAAAAAGATGACTGAAGCTAGAGCTAAAACCAGCAAACAATAACTACAGCTTTATTCAGATTTTTGAAACTGACAAAATTAATGCTTCGCTTATTATTTAACTCTGCTCACCTTAAAGCTGGAGCGGAAGCAAGAATTTTTCCGCAATGCATACACTTGTGCATGATGACTTCTTCTTCTCGTTGCTTTGATGGAGTCCAATCAACAATAAAAGTCTTCGTGTGAGTCTTTTTGTGTTGTACTAACTTAGATTGGTCTGTAAAGGCTCTACCACATTTACAAAAGTACCACTTGCTCGTTCCTCTTTTGGGTACTACTGGAGGTATTTCTGGAAGTTATTCCAGTAATCATAATTTAAAAATAAAAGAAGGTATTTGAATAAACTACTTCAACATCATACCTACGGAGTTAGTTCAAAGTTCAAACTACTAGCAGCTAGCTTCACACGATAACTGTGAATGTACTGTCCTAGAAACTGAACTGAAACGTGAACGATTTTAAACTCAACCTCAAGGACTAAAACCATGAAATCAAATTGTCCACACAAGCGTTGAAGATTCCTTTTGAAGTTTTCATTTTTTGATGCCAACTACGAACAAAGAAAAGGAAAAGAAGAATTGAACCAAATGATAATTTAATAATATTACAATCACGTACCGATCAAACCAAGATACAATTATAAATTACAAAAATAATAAACAATCGTCGATATCGACACAATACAATGCAATGCAATTATCATTCAAAGTCTCAAGATAAGAGTGAAGAGAGGACAGTCACAGTCAACAGAAATCAGTCTCTGGCAATCAGAAGACTAGAAAACGTAAAGGTGAAAGAAACAATGTAAATTAATAGTAAACCTTTTACCATGCCCATAAACAAAATATAACAATCCTGCAATGTCAATATAAAATGTCAATGTCAGCAGCCAACTGACACTGATCACTGATCAACTGATCAATCATTGCTCATGACTGGACACGATGTACACCATTTTATCATTTACACTACTAACTACTACTAGGACTAGCTAACTATTATTACTTGAAAATGAACTACAAACAATGTGTTGAATGTAATAACTGTCACTATAAAATACAAAGAATACAAGAACGAAAGACAAGTGACAAGGATCTTAGTTCCTACTTTCGTTTACATGTACTACAACACTATGACCTATGACATGAAGTATGATTCATACAACCGCCGAAGCTTCCTTTGATGTGTGAAGGTGGAAGGAATCGACACCACAGTCAACAGCAAAATATTTGTAATTAACAATTAATTAAATTCACGTTCAGACCAGCATCCGTTTAACAAATAAAGAAATTACTTCTCCGTATTAACAATTAAACAATCGGATACATATCCGATCAACGCCGACAGTAAAGAAAACAGAATTAGAAGATACATGATATCTACTAAAGAAAATCTAAAGCAGAACAAGAACCAAGAATCAAAAGTATTTTTGCCTTCGGTCTATCTTACTTTTCGGAGGATTGATCACAATTCGGCCTAATGAGCTTCTTGTATTCATAAATGACATAGCTTCCCACACGGAGTAACTTCCCATGTCCTTTGTGACCGCTGTTGAAAATGTCACAGCCGGGTCATGTCAGTGACCAACTTTATTCTGGCGTGCAAACTTTAATCCTTCTATCTTCAATCTTCCGATGTTCAAATCATACACTTCGCTTCACACTTTAAATACAACACCACTCACACTCACTGGCCACTTGCGTACTTTTTGTTCAACAACGTCGTGGATCCTTTTAGTTACTATAGTTTCTTAGCGATCACGAATCACGACACTTCACAAACGTATCGTGAACGATCTCCTCGAATCGAAGCAACTCCACCACAGAATTTTGGATCGTTGGGATGTTGACGAGTCGACGAAGAGAGACAGACTAGACACTGTAGCCAGTCGAGAGTGAGAATTTCACAAGGCTTCCACCATTTTTGTCCTGAGTTGCTATTCCCGCCGATAGCCTACGTGAATCTAGAGGAAAAGGAGATGAAGGAAAGCATGTCCGAAGGATATCCTCTCCATTCCCCACAACAAACTGCATCAATCTGAAACTTATGTTTATGGTACAAGCTGAGGACTGAGGATGAGAGTAAACAGTACTTTTTCCTGCGACTCGCGAGTCAGTCGAGGATCCTCGAAATGCCTGTTCAAATAACACAAAAAGCCGAAACCAAAACTAAAGAAAAGGCGAGCGAGTGGCCGATGCAAAGTCCACCTTTCCACAATATAACATCGCCTACTGCAGATTGCCACAAAACAAAATACTAAACCCTAAAACTCAGATACCACTGCCACTCACTCAACGCCTTGCCTGTCTTGGCCCTGTCCTGCAGTATGTCTGCGGAATACACTCCTCTATGCGTTTCGAATACCTTGGAAGCTACTTCGAAAATGTTACAAATCATACTCAATACTCAAGCAGTACCAGACCAGACTAGTACATGCTTTAAGTTCCATTCCATTTCGTAGAACCTCTACTAGGTACCATATTCCTATTTATTTCTTCTTGTCTTGCTCCAACGTTTTTACTCACAGTATTTTGTTGCGTTCTTCCAAAACCAAACACATGCCTACTTCCCAAATGTCCCAAACAAAATATCATGAAATCGAAATTCGAATAGTATGGAATATGGGTCTATGGATAGGAGAAGCATACCTAGTACAAAAATTATTTTACTTCAACTCTGCAAGAGTTGGAGCTGACTTTCGTTTAGGCTTTTGGATTTGGAATAGGCGAACACCTCTGAACATCCAGAATACTCCTTTGGTTGGTTTGGTACCGCAAACATTCAGATACTGCTGCTATCGCTGTATAGGATTAGAATTGGAACACGCATCGATTCGATCGGCATGAGAGTGGATGTGGATTGTATATCTTATACTTTCAAAGGTCTTGGTCATGATATGATCACAATCTACTTTTACTTATACATCCACCGCACGAAATAAAATGGCTCGAAAGAGGCATGTCATTAAACACGAGAATCGCGTTCGTGTGATGATAGCACGATTGTACGACACGAGCGATATACGATGTTGACGTTAAAAATACTGTATCTATTGACTTGTTGGTCATTGTCGAGCGTAATAATTTTGTGGGGGGTTGATGATGATCCTTTGCTATTGCTATTGCCTTTAAATGTGCGTCCCTGTTTACGATTCTCCATAAGAAGTCAAAATGCAGGAAAGGGAAGGGTGAGGAATCCGCAAATAGAGCAAAAATATTTAAAGAATTTGCCTTTGGCTTTTGCTGCTTGTTCGATACTTCGGTTGCAACGCAGCTTGGTCTTCTAGCACGGCATGCTAGAAGGAAAATGCTAATGCAAAAATGGATGGCGTTGGTGGTTGTATTCTTAGTAGATAGATGTTTTGGGGAATTTCGGACGTTTACCATCTTTAATTTTGATTTTTGCTGAAAACCTGCATGTTAGATGCCAATGATAATAACAAGATACGAGAACATTGGAGGATTGCTTTGTCCTAGGATCATGGCTATTAATTATTTTTAAATGTTCTTTTGGCGTGGAAAAAAAGCAAAATGAAGACCTTTTTCTGTGGCCATTGAGATAATACATTAACATGGATTAGATACTTGACTCGATATTACGTAATTGGAAGGGTACGTAATTTTAGAGCAATTTTCGAAACCATGAAGCAGTCACGTGTGATGGGCAAATAAAATAACATTAACCAATCATCTTTACAATTATGAAACACGTCTTGTCCAACTAAAAGTGTCCCTGGGTCCCACCACGAGAATAATCTCTTCTCAAATCATTACGACTTTCCGGAGACTATTGGTTGTTGAACATAATAGATAAACTATTTACATATATTTTCAATGGGCGCTGTAATTCAATGAGGATGATTAAAGGAACATTTCTTTATCTCATCTTTATTGCTATTGCAAAATTTGACAATTCTTCTTCGTCACAATTGTTTTTTGAATCGGGAAATCAGGACTGAAACACATGATAATTTAAATGATGTTCAGGATGCTTATTAACATCGGGAAGAATTATCAAAGTGACGCTAACACAAACAATTTGTGCAATGAGATTAAGTGATCTGATTACGTGATTAACGCCGTACCTTACCAAAATCATAGAAATAACAGCATAACACTAGAAAGCTATTGAAGTAACAATTAATAGTACAAAGATAATTACTATATACACCTTCATTCATTTCGTGATCAATTCAGAAGTAATTATACCAGAGCTATTGAGGCTTTGGATTGTACTTAGGACCTACCTACCTACCTTATTTTAACAAATATGCACATTATTTTTGAATGCAGAAAGTCATCTTCTAGATTGTACACACACGTAAAACTCAATCCACACTCCACAGAACAACTTTACACTAATCAATATAATAGAAACGGTTAAACATTGAGCAGTAGAAATTTTTAAGTATTATTTGAAAAACAATTTGAAAAATAATTTGACAAAACTTATATGGTAAGAAACTTCCTACCTTGATGAGACACACAAGAATCATCCCGACAATTATGTATGTACATTGATTCCATTTGTTCACAAGCAACTTCCCTCCAGACTACAAAAGGTATGAAAGCAAGGTTCAAAATACATACTCCACCCTTGGGTACATAAATTCAATTTGCAATAAATCATCTTATTCCTACCACGTTACAAACATCTGTAGTGAAATTCCATACATTGTACAGTAATTGTTATCATAAGGATAAAAAATGAATTGGGTCGAAGAAAGTATAGAATGCTACGATGCAATAAGGTGACATTAAAATGTAACACGCGTCAAACTGAAAAGCTTGTACTCTAATCAAACACTTGACTCCTTGGTTTCACTTTAAGGAATACACCATCAGTTCTGCTGATAAAGCAAAATAAAAAAAATACTGTGGCTACTTATAACAATTTATAATTAAAGCACAACAATTTAATGACAAAATTTAAGGTATCTGGGATAAAAAGAAATAGTAATAAAGGTAATTGATCATACAATTAGCTGTTCAGCCTTTGGAAGATTCACAAGCACAATCCTCAATCTTCCTTTTCCAATACGACAAGCATTATTAATTATAATATTAATCATAGACTTCTACCATATTCAAGACATACCATACTATTGTTTTCTACATACGTACCGCAATACTCCTGATAACTCCGCGCCTCTATTAACTCCCAGACAAAGCCAGAAAATTGTAAATAACGACCCGCCTCTGATAACTCCACGGCGCAATAATAGAAGTAATGGAGTTACATTATGTAATAGGTAGATAAGTGCATAAAAGGTGCAATAACAATCCACAATACAGCGTACTACATGCAACTTTTTGTAGCTGTAATATGCATGCATTTTTCGACATCTGTTGTGTTTTACTGCCTCATTCGAAACAAGATGCAGCCTGAATATAACCGTACAGAATAGCTCCCCACCGCTAATAACTCCCTGAGAAAAGACAAAAATTGTAAATAACCACCCGGGAGTTATCAGCTGTACTACGGTACTTGCAGCTTCAACATAAACTATAAACTAAACCTAACAACACTATTCTGGTACTAAATAAATCTAACTAACGATTAAAATATCTCCTATATTGTATCAATAAAATTAAAATATCGTATTACCCGATCTTATATTGAATAACTACAAATATGTATACAATCATGTAATAGGTAATTACTTTTCTTCTCCCAGCTGTTTAGATACACCAAACACCCATCCCTGTGTACTTACATGAATAATATAGCTACTCAAAAATCTGAAATCTCTTTTAAAATAACAGTGCATTATCACCAGACTTTAAATTAGTAGTCTCTTTCCACAAATTAGATGCTTGTTCACACATATCTAAAAACTTCAGTTCGGGATGAACTTCTTCAAAGTGAATATCGGCCAGTGTGACTGTTCTAAAAGTGGCTTTGCAGTACGAGCAACGGCCCAAAGGATTCCGTTCCACAGTTTCCTTCTTCCCCACGGCGTTCAAAGCAAAGTGTTTCTACAGAACATAACAAGTTTCCTTCGATCATGTTAGAAATTACAATTACTACCTGTAATCAATTTACATTCTTATATAATCAGTTTACACAATTAATAATTAGGTTACTAATTTCAGATTTACCTTTTTATGAAAACAGTAAGCTCCGTACTGTCTGAACATCACTCCGCAGAAGCGACATTTAAATGGCTTTTCTCCGACGTGTACTTTAAGATGATTGCTACAGACACAAACAAATGCGAATTAATAACAAAAATAAACAGTGCAACGCGGATCAAAATAAAATTTTCAAGTTCCAAAAACAGAGCAGAGGATGAAAATGGTTTCAAATTGACTATTATTGGTCTAAAATTGAGGTAAAAATAAAAAAAAATTCTTGTAAATATCGTAAACAAAATATGCTGATCAGATTTCAACGAAATTTAAATTATCTGAGATGATACGATTCTGAACAATATAATTCGGTTTTAGCAAAAAAACCATTTCGAATCAGCTTTACAACCCAATCACAGTAGGTAAGTCAAGTAATAAATTACTTAATAAAACAAAAAGATGACTCATACCTTAAGGCTCGTTTGGTCATGAACATCATCCGGCACACTCGGCACATATGAATCCCTTTCCTCCTCCTAAGTCTCCTTCGAATAATATTTTCTTTGATTCGTAGCCCAGTTTGCTCTTGTTCGAATAAACTCCCCGTAAAACCAGTCAAAGCGCTGCACGAATAAGATGCAATCACAGTACTTAAGTCTAGTGGCAAATTTTCATCAGCATTAAGCGGCTTTAACTTGATAACACGCTTCGGTTTGTCAACTGCGGTTGTGGGAGTACTATTATTAGTTTCCTTGCGATACTTATTTCTTCTAGCTATTGCCTCATGTATACTTAGAAAGCTGGAGTGATAAATTTCTTCATGATAGCTCAATTCTTTTGACAGAGAAGTCATTGAAGGGCATTTTTCGCACAGATATTCTGGGTCTCCAGGATGGTTGATCTGAAAAATGTTGCAATTAAAAATTATGTTTCATCATGGATCAAAAGAAAGTAAGTAGGGATTTTGTCCAATTAAAAATAATAAGTTTTCGCTGTACCTTTTCATGCCTGGCTAATTTGGATGTTACTCTGAATTTCATGGCGCAAACTTTACAAGGGTGCATCGTTTCAGTCCAGTTTATCAATCTTTCCCTATTCCTTACAAAAATCACAAATATCAATATAACACGCTCCAATTGCATCATTAGTCATTAGTGCACTATCAAACATGAACGTGTAAACATTTATACACAAAAAATATTATGATTAAGGTATGGCAGTGTCCTTAAGGGATAGACCTAGTACACTGTGCCCAAATTCTGCCATCGTATTTTTCTTCATGTTTTTAGTGCGTTTTTGTCGTCTTAATTATGATTCTAAACCCGTAATTCAGGTCCGTTACACTGAACGAATATTGAAACTTACTTGAGTGTGCGAGGCGAAAAGAATCCTTTTTCGTATCCGCGTTTCTTGCGCTTAACAGTTTTCTTGCCTTTCTTCGCATTTCCTCCTTTCTTCGTCTTTTTCCCCGCAGAATTGGTTTTTACATGTTCTTTGTGCCCATGTTTCTTATGGAAATGAAGCCCCAGAGAGATATTGAATTTACACGAGCATTTATCACAACTAATGGTACCGTTCTTGACATGGCATATCTGGGAAACAAAAAATCGAAATGAATCATTTTTTTAAAATAAAACCACTGGTTTTGAAGCCAACAAACAACGTCCATGCCAGAACTCGAGCGTAAAACGGAAGGATAATACTCATCATAACTTACCAGCCTATGAGTCTCGCGAACACGTTTCGACTTGTACACTATATTACACTCTTTGCATGGGAATCTTGTTCTCCTCTTCGGTGGAGGTCTGCAAGTATAAATGTTTCTCTTACAAAAGAACTACAATATTACAGAATACTTGCAAAATTTGAAATAACACTTACGGTGGTGGTGGCGGAGGTGGAGGAGTTGGTTCTCGTGGAGAATCCTTGGGTCCGCTAAAGAAATCATCGCCCCCATCTGAATCTAGATCAATCTGCTCGACATACTTAGAGTTTGGAGCATTTAAATCTTCGTTGGGACCATGCTTTTTCTACAAAAAATTGTGTGCAATATTTAGCGTATTTTAATTTAACAACTGTAATGATATGTTCAGTGACGTTTTAGGCATGACATACCTTCATGTGATCTTGTAAAGTTGTTTGCAAAGTAAATTTTCTGGTGCAAAATTTACAGGACATCGGAGTTCGAGTAGTCGCTTTCCTCCCCGGAGTTGCTTTGCTGACACCACCAGTGGATTTCCTTGCGCCTGGGGTCGTTTTACCTACAGCAGGCGTTGCTTTACTCGGACCAGGAATAGCACTAGCTGGACTAACTGTTGTTCTACTGGAGCCAGGTTGTACCTTAACAGGAGTACTTCCTGACCGTTTCCTACAGTCCATTTCGTGTTTTCTGTAAATTAAATCCACACTTTGATTGTCGCTTTTAGTTATGTAGCAAATTTTTTACATCATGAATTCGCTGTGCCAATAATGGAGCCAACGATTTAAAAAATGTGGCAAAATCAATAACTATTACCCAAGGGCTGAAATTGAGGGAAAATCAGATCGTTTACAAGTAGAACATCTTGGAGTCGAATCCGGCATTGTACTATTCATAGCTGCTGAGAATGCCAAACCAATAATATCTCCTGACGTTGAAGACTGTGGGGGAGGAAGAGAGGTTTTCTTTCGAGCCACAGCTTTCTTAGGCTCAGGTGTCTGTTTGGGCGGTGACTGAAATTGTACCTTAGATGGTCGTCCCCGTTTTCTTGGTGGGGAATGACTTTCTTCCACTCGAGGGTAGTCCAAAGGTGGTGACTAGATTTTCGAATTTAAAATAAATTCAACAAGATCACATACAAGCTACCGACGTATACGAAAGATAATAATACGTAAAAAATTAAATAATACGTACCACACCGAGCTGTTGCTGTTGCTTAGTACTCATTTTATTTCTTAGAGTGTGAGCTGTCTTATGGTTAGTCAAACCTATTTGAGCTCCAAACACGCAAGGACACTGAGGACATGGGAACTTGCCATTGGCCACATGTGCCGTCTATTGAAATACAGACGATAACAGAATTCACATTAAATCTTTTCACAACCGATGCAAACTAACCAAAACATTATACAGTTTCGACAACCACTTACGGATTTGTGCATAAGTAAGGATGAAGTGAGAGAGTACACCATTCCACATAAATCGCAAGGATACTCGGTTTGAGTCTTAGATGGACTACTATTCTCCTGGACGTCATGCACTTTAATTGTGTGATCAATGAGTGCATCTGTTGTAGGGAAGGTAGCTTTACAAATAATGCATTGCGTATCTTCAATCGCGTGCCGCATCTTAAACATACGCAAAATTCATTTTCCTGGTCAGGTTATTCCATAATTGCTTACTACTTTAAGAATTACACAAAGATACAACGATTGAACTATATACTTTATACCAGAATGTAAGTTTTACTATATTACCCTTCTGTGACTTATAAGGAACCTCAAGAGTCCAAAAGTGAGGTTGCATATATCACAAGCGTGTCGGCGAAGAATAGTCTGATTTTGTGGAGATTTCACAGCAACTAGATCGGGCATTGCCTTACGACTAGCTGCAGTAGCTCGTAATGGTGATTCCGGTACTGACTTGTGAGAGGAGGAAATAGGAGGCAGAACATCCATGTCACGACCAAACCCTTCATCAGGTTCAGGTGGTGATGATGGAGGTTCGAAATCAAAACCATCATCAGGATCCTGAGGGGGCTCAACATTATCATCATAGTTCTGCTTTGTTTCGGATTGGCTGGCACGTCCATGTCGTGAAGACATTATTGACTCGAACAAATCCCGCCTAATAGGTTCAGGTTCGAGAGGCAATGCAAGTTCAGGAAGTTGTAGCCCATGTTTTTTGATTTTGTGTATATTTAATGAAGTCCGAGTCGCATAAACATTATAGCAATCCGAACATGGGTACTCTCCATCTTGTACGTGAGCTCGCTATAATATGTAAATCAGTTTGTAAAGGTGATAAAACCAAACCAAATGTAAAATAACATGGTGAATAGTTAACCTTTACAAAATCTAAATCCATTTGGTATTTCTTACTAGGGAATTATTTTGGTCGATACTCCTGAATACCCTCGAAATAATTATTTTCGAAACAAGCGTACCAAATACATTAGATTTGTTCAAGAACATTTTCAGAATGGACACTTTTGCTCGTTCCGCCGATTTTTTTAAAAAACTAGTATTTCGGCATTTATGAATTGTTTACGGAAAATATGACCAAATACAAACTTTTACCGTTGGCCCCAAAATTTTCCCTACTGTATAATTTTCAAGCCTAGGATATGCAGGAGTAGATACCAAGCTAAATCCTTTGTTAGATTAACGGTAAAGATGAAAGGCCTTGGAATGAGCTTTATGAATTAGTCAGTTCTTTGAGTTGTCAATGGTATGGAGAAGAGAATTCATTTACTTTATAAATTATCGCATTTTTGCTATCGACTTTAGTTTCTTGTTATTTCAGGCACTGATTGACTTATTTCATAAAACATAAACTACAATGAATTAATGTTAATGTAAATATTAATTCAAATAATACCTTCCTGTGAGACTCCATGGCACGATTTGATGTGAAGGTATCTTCACACAGGTCACAGTCCACTAACCATGTGTCTTCCTCATTTTTATCAGCTAGCTTCGATCGAATTCCGTGGTAGATCAACTGATGGTTAAGCAAGCCTCTGGAAGTTGCAAATCCACAGGAACAGAGCTGGCAGTCATAATCTCCGCCTGTAACGTGACTCCGCTGCCCAACAAAATTTTAAAACACAGACGTTTGAAAAACGATTTGCAGAATGTTAAGGACCATTCACATATAACGTCACCACACAATGTCAATTTTTCATACCCCTCTCTCCCTCTCAATTGGTCACCTCAAGAGTTGGCCCCTAT
>JAAXYX010002925.1:0-15846 GCA_036851915.1 Ptenothrix huangshanensis | reverse complement strand
GTTATTATCTATGTATTATTCCATTGTACCCCAGCACTATTACACATCTTCTATTATACATTATACTCTACCTTTGTATCATGTTCACAATCCCTTATAGTATAGCATTTTACTGCCACAGTAGCCAGTAGCGTAACTAGGCGTAACTTGCGGCCACAGAGGCCTAGGCCTGCAAAGGACTTTTAAAAATAATTACACAAATTTAATTACACAAATTTAAGAAATTATGCATACGAAAAACATTTTTTTTAATTTTTAGGAAAACGACGCCGTTTTTTTCTATATTAGCAAGAAAACGACCCGGGTTTTTTAAATTTAGGAAAAACGACGAGCTTTTTTTTAAATTTACAAAAAACAACGCAGTTTTTTTCTATATTACCAAGAAAACGACCCGTGTTTTTTTTAAATTTAGAAAAAACGACGAGCTTTTTTTAAATTTAGAAAAAACGACGCGCTTTTTTTAAATTTACACAAAAGAGCCGCAGTTTTTAAATTTACAAGAAAACGAGCCATGTTTTTTAAAATATGAAAAAGATGGAGTTTTTTAGCTTACAAGGAAAAGGTGGATATATTTTTGATAATTGAGGTTAAATTGGATGGAGTTTTTAAAGTTTTACACTGGATGATCTTAAGTTATTTCCAGACCTACGCGAAACAAAATCCTGCGGAAGCTACTGACAGTAGCCACTACACTACACTACACTGCGCTGCATTGCAATGTAATAAATGTTATGTAATGCAAGGAAACGTAACATGGAATGCAATGCGATACTACACTATTATCTACATACAGTTATGGAGTAGCTAGCGTAGTAGTCCTCGCCCGAGAGGAAAGTGTTGCGTTAGTTTTGCTTGCAAGAAGCAAAAGGGGATATCTTTCGAAGCTATTTAAAATGTATGGAGGATTTTGCAGGAATGAAAGTGGGGTGAATGAAATGGGATGGTGGGAAGGAGCGGGAGGGGAGACGGTATGATTATACTATACAAATATAATAATAGTATTATGTAAGTGCCTTCATCCTACGAGTGCTTTCCTTCTCGTTTTCCTTCTCTGGAGGTAAAAGGATAGGAGCGTAGCGTAGTCGTAGTGCAATGCAGTGCAATGTAAAGACAGAATGAGACAGAGATGGTGGCAGTGCAGGAGAGAGAATAGTAGAGAAGTGCCCATAGGGAAGCCATAGAGTATATAAGAACAAGAACAGTGTATCTCTCTCTCTCTCTGTCTGTATCAAGATCCAAAAGTCGAAACTTTTACCGTTAATTCTTGGTCAGTTGCCCTACAATTACGAATTACGATGGACTATAGAAAAGCGCTATATGAGAAATGATTTAATAATAATAGCTCTGATTTTTTTTAAATTTGCACAAAAACGACGCAGTTTTTATTCATCTACAAGAAAACAACGCTGTTTTTTTTACACAAAGAGGCTCCGTTTTTTAAATTTACAAGAAAACAACACGGGTTTTTTTAAAAATGTACAAAAAAGAGACACGTTTTTTTTTAAATTCACAAGAAAGCGACGCAATTTTTAAAATTTACAAAAAAACGACGCCTTTTTTAAAAATTTACAAGAAAACAACGCGGCATTTTTTAAATTTGCACAAATGAGACTCCGTTTTTTTAAATTTACAAGAAAACAACGCGATTTTTTAAATTTACAAAAAAAAACGCAAGAGCATTTTTTAATAGTTGACAATGATAAGCTGTAGATGCTTAAAAATTTAACACTGGACGAGATCAACTTTTTCCAGGCCTACTTCCCTTTAAAAAAATCCTTGCTAATAGAAATACTGGTCGTCCGTCAAATGATCTTTATATACTACTAACTATAACTAATTAATGAAATAATATTAATTAAATAATTTTTAGGCTGATCTTTAGCCCCAGAATTTGGCCAAAGTAGGGCCGCATTTGATTAGTTGAAGGTTGATGGCAACAGCTAATGGAGAATTGACGGTGAGCAAAGTTTGAGAAGCTTTTGCCAAGTCAGACAGGCAGACCCAGACAGTCAGATTCAGACAGTCAGTCAGACAGACAAACATGGTAAAAATAGAGCTCCCCTTCCCAACTCTCTCTCTCTCTCTCCACACTTTCCACGCCGACACACGCTACATACTTACACCATACCACACCATCCACATCCAAATCCAAATCCAGTTTTTCAACGACGTTATGCCATGCTATAGTACAGTAGTCTACTCAGGATGAGAGTCAGCTGTACTTGTAGTTGTAGTTGTGAGTAGCAGAGCCAAGCGACTGCAAGAGAAGAACAGCTTTCTGACACACGCCATTGTATGCAGTGGGATAATGGGACTAGAAAGGATGATGCACTACATATACGCCAATCTGGATCTCTATCTCTGTCTCTCCTTCCTATCCTGTCCTATGCTTAAATATGGGATCGCATATCCTTAAGTATGGGTACAGTGAATGTGAATACTGTGGTGTGCTTTTGCTTTGCTTTTGCTTTTGCTTTTAGTCTCAAATACAACCAACAGCCTAGAGGACCAACGCCAACGCCAACGCCAACGCCAACACCAACACCAACAGAAGCAGAAAGCATGGAGCGGCAACATTTGCCTCTTTCCCTCCTTTTTGTCTTCGTCTTCGTCTTCGGCTCCGTTCGCACTTTCCTTCGCACGTCAAATCTCCTCTCTTCTCTTCCGTCGATATTCATCTATGCATTTTTGGCATGGCCTTCGTCTCTCTCCTCATCAACGAGAGACTACACTACACTACACTACACTACAGATCTGCATTTCTGGCACTTTGCTGGAACTGTGCTGATTGTGGGGGAAGTATTTGTTCTCCGTCTGTCTCTACTGGTACTGAGACTGATCGTGAGACTGACTGGTGAGATACGATTATCTGTATCCAGACCACACCATTGCATTGCATTGCAATTCTCACAAGACCAGACTGCAACCAACTGACAATGAGCTTGTGAATCGTCAACCTCAATCCAAATCCGAATTCTCTCTGCAGCTTCTCTCTATAGGTGTCTCCTTTAGTCCTTTAGGAGGAAAATTCACCACTTTGTCATATCATTTTACGATTAGAGTTGGATTCACGATCAGTAAAGTTACTAGACGTAGACGTATTCCAAGGAAGGACTAGGGATACAAAGGATTTTAAAAATACACAAGATACACTAAGATTTGCAAGGAAGATTCACGCGCATTTTTTAAATGTATGCGAAAACGAGGCAGTTTTTTTAAACTTGGAGGAAAACGAAGCAGTTTTTTTAATTTACAAGAAAACGATGCAGTATTTTCAAAATTTACAAGAAAACGACGCAGTTTTTTTTAGATTCACGGGAAAACGCTGCAGTATTTTTTAAATTCAGACGGAAAAGACCCATTCGTTTTTTAAATTTACGAAAAGCGACGCAGTTTTTTTAACTTACAAGGAAAAGGCGCAATTTTTTATATAATTTACAATACATAAGACGCAGGTTTCTTTTACAATTTACAATGGATGAGATAAAGAGTTTTCCAGGTCTATGCTAAAAAATCCTGCGGGCGCTAAATAATAATGCTTGGCTTTGGCTTGCTATTAAAATGACAATGACTATACCAATGCCAATTCCTATGCTAATGCCAATGCGAAAACAAAAACAAAAATGAGTAAATATTTCAATATAAATCAAAGAAATATTTTGTCACAGCGATTCTCTTATCGTTAGTCAGATTAAATTTTAGACGACTTTTTCAGATGCGCATACCTTGAAGCGCTGCTGTTCTTGGTCTTGGTTAATACTTGCAAGTACATATTAGAATTTTACAGATTGGAACTGCATGGCATGGTTTGGCTTGGCTTGGTTTGGCTTTTTGGCGGGGGATGAGGACAAGGATCTGAACGAGATTCTGTCGTAGACAGGCAATACCAAATACAAATCCAAATCCAAATCCAACGCCAAAGCCAACGCCAAAGCCAAAGCCACAGCCAAAGTCAAAGTCAAATCCAAAGCCGAGGGAAAAAGATGAAGAAAAGGAAACTTGGAAAGAGAAGGAGAAGGAGAAGGAGAAGACGAGAGAAAAAAACTATTACGGGGATGGAATACAAAAAAGATGTCTGGCTTTTGGGTCGATGAAATGTGTCGACAGCTTTCAATTTTTTCTTCTCAATAAAATATCATTTGACTCATTCCTTTCACCTCCTCTTCTTTTATTCTTGAGCCCTTCTCCTTCTTTTTCCTCAACTCCTCGCCCTCTCACTCTTTCCTTTCCATTCCATTCCTTTCCAACAGCAATTCCAAATCCGAGTAGAATTCTTACTCCAACGCCACCACCAACGCTAACACCAACACCAATACCAATGCAAAGCCAATGCCAATGCCAACTTCAACTTGTCCTCTTTCCTCCTTCCGTCTTCCATTCTTCCACATACTCGACTTTTCCACAAGTTCCAACTCTCAAATAAACAATGCTTCTCCCAACCTCCGCACACCTAGCCTCCCTTTCTTATCCATCCATCCGCATCCGCATCCATCTATTCTTTTATACATACCCATTCATCTATATATAGCCTTGGCTTGACTTGGCTACTCCTATCCACATACCTTGTGCATAGCTTCCCAAACAATCATCATTCTTTCCGAGGATAACAATGAAGCAAAAAACATAAGAAACAGATGATATCTATCTTCCTTCTGTGTGTATGTATGTATGTGTATCTATAGCTACGACGGATGATCTACTTTGGGCATCTTTCTCATTCCTTTTCCTAACATTCTACAGACTTCTCCTTTACGAAGATTCGATGACTATTCTATTCCGTCCACAATTTTCTTTCCGTCAAAAACCACAAGCGATTACCTCGCCGAATTTCATTCATTTCCATTTTTCTGAATGTGTGTGTTGCACTACTGTTCCATTCTGAATGTGTGTTATGCTGTGATATGCTATGTTTTGTTATGTAATTAGTAGTGTAGCTAGGCGTAGGCTAAGTAGACCTAGAGATACATACAAACGATTTTTAAAAGTACACAAGAAACTTTAAGCTTTAAACGAAAAAGTTAGGAATCTTTATTAAATGTGCTAATGTTAAAGTTGTAGGAAAAAGACGCTGTTTCTTTTTAAATTTAGAAGAAAACGACGCAGTTTTTTAAGCAAGAAAATGACGCGGGTTTTTTTAAATTTACAAGAAAATGACGCGGTTTTTTAAATTTACAAGAAAATGGCGCAGTTTTTTTTAAATTTACAAGGAAAAGACATCGTTATTTTTAATTTTACAGGAAAACGACGCTGTTTTTTAAATTTACAAGAAAATGACGCAGTTTTTTTTAAATTTACAAGAAAAAGACGCATTTTTTTAAAAATTTATAAGGAAAAGACGCGATTTTTTTAAATTCACAGGAAAACGACGTAGTTTTTTTTAAATTTACAAGAAAACGACGCAGTTTTTTTTTACACAAAAAGAACGCCGTTTTTTAAAATTCATACAAAAACAACGCAGCTTTATTGAAATTCCACGGAAAAGGCGCATTTTTAATAATAGATAGCATGCAGTTTTTTCAATTGTTGCACTGGATTAAACCAAGTTTTTCGAGGTCTACACGAAGAAAATCCTACGGGCGCTACTGTATGTATTGTAATTGAATGCAATGTTGTCTCTGAAGACTAAAACCTTCTCCTCTCTGTCGCTTTGTTTTCCCTTTGTATTTACTACAAACTATTTATTCCTCTCATTTCCTTTTGTCTTCCACTTCCACAACCAGATCGAGTTTTTTTCAATCTCTTCTCTATACTTATAAGGCAAGGGTTCTATACAATACAATGCTTCAATAGGCTCATATGTTTTTTCAGATATGTATTCTCTTTCATATTTCTCAGATAAAACAAAATTAATCACGGCGCTACATGCACTCTCCATAAGGCACCATGTTAAAAAGACCTACCTATACTACTATAATAATAATAACCAGAGCAGCTATTGCATATTTATAAAGTTGAGATGCCTACAGGGCGCAATTAAAAATGTTTACTCAAAATTGCATGCACACAAAGCAAGAACCGAAACTCTTCCCTCACCGTCTATAGTGTGTAGCAGCGTCTAAACAGTAAAAACTTAACCATCTAAAATACCTAGTAAAAAATTAAAATTAATAAACTGTTCAAATTAAAAACGCAACCTGGACTGCACGATGTACTTTATGCTTCAAAATTTCCAATTTCAACAATTTTATACGCTTTAAAATTTTCCTTTTTAGCAATTTTTAAACGCTTCAGAATTTCCGATTTTAGCAATTTTAAACGCTTCCGAATTTCCTATTTCAACAATTTTATACGCTTCAAAATTTTCCTTTTTAGCATTTTTTAAACGCTTCAAAATTTCCTATTTCAACAAATTTTAAACGCTTCAGAATTTCCGATTTTAGCAATTTTACGTGCTTCAAGATTTCCTAATTCAACAATTTTAAACGCTTCAAAATTTCCAATTTCAACAATTTTTAAACGCTTCAAAATTTCCAATTTCAACATTTTACATGCTTCAAAATTTTCTATATCAGCAATTTTAAACGTTTCAAAATTTCCGATTTAGCAAAATTTTTAAACATTCCGCTGAAATCGGAAATTTTGAAACGTTTAAAATTGCTGATGTAGGAAATTTTGAAAGCTTTTTGATTGATTATAATTACGACTGCAGTTTGTTCACATCTCAAGTGCATCTCGAACTTCGATATGCACTGATGCACTTCTGAAGTTTTACTTTGTAGACGTACTTTTCATTTTTAATTTGAAATGTAACCAAACTACATTTCTAATTACACCAACTCCCATTCCTACTACATTTTTGGCATTTCATATGCATCAGTTTTCCCAGTGTTTATATTACTACTAATCCCTAGTAGTACTCATCCTGACCATGAGAGTAAAACCACGTGCATCTTCCCTCCATGCCCAATCTATCTCCGAAGCTCCCGTACCTACTCCTACTCCTTGAGCACATGGGAATATAATTTTGCCTCGAATTTAAATCCCAGCTTCAAAATACGATATAAGCAAGTATAAGGCAACTTTTAAACTCTTCTTTACTATTTTTCTACAATAGACACGATGACGATGGTAGGTAAAGGAGTGTGAGAAAAGGAAAGAACCCAGTCTACCTGATACATACATACGTACATACACACACAAACAACCATACAAACATATAGCATTGGGAAAATGTATAGAAAATCGAAAATGTTTTTCCAACCACGTGCGTCGCTATTCGTGTTTTTCTTGTTGAATAATAAATGCGAAGGTTGTGTTGCGTTAAGTTGAGATAAGATGTAAATCGTTTTGCCGTCACAAAGTGAGACTACGATGCCATGTAAGTATGTAGACGAATACTTTGTAGGTACTGTTTGTCCAATTGACATACAGGGTCGTAGTCGTTCGCGTACACTCTTCACTCTAGCTCTCTGTAATTGTGGTTCTTGTTGTCGTTGACACTCTCCCGCTCTTCTTCCTTTCCATCGTGGTTCTGGTTCTGGTTCTGGTTCTGGTTTCGGTGTCGGTGTCCTATCGGTGATGGTACGGTATGGTATGGTATGGCAAATGGTTCAGTTTAGTGTGGTTTAGTCTGTCTGGTCTGGTCTGGTCTAGTCTAGTCTATCCTATCCTATCCTATCCTATCCTAGTCTACATATTCTGGTTTCGTATGAATCGTATCTCTCAGCATTGAAATTGAAGATTCACATCCAAACCAAATCCAAAACCATAGCCAACGCGTGTAACGACAACGACAAAACGGACAAACGCATCGACAGACAGACTACAAACAGAGCAACTACAACTGCTACTACGATCCCATAGCCATAGCCATAGCCATAGCCATATCCATAGCATAGCATAGCATAGCATAACATAGCATAGCATACAACAAAGTATAGTATAGTATAGTAGAGTAGAATAGGAAAGCATGGGTTGAGAGTGAAATGATAGGAAAAGACACGTGAATAAAGGGGGAGCAATAGAAGAGGAAGCGTGGCCAAGTCAGACCGAGCCGTGCCAAACCAAGCCAAGCCAAGCCAAGCCAAGCCAGACTACACAGACCAAACAACGTCTGAACGACAGAGACAGAGACAGAGACGAGTACACACGGGGAAGTAGAGAATTTATTTTGACGCTAGACTCGGGGTGAATGGCCGACTTTGGATCGTTCAGACGTTCCTTTTCCTTCTCTTCTCTTGTTCCTCCCTTATACGCACTTTTCCAAAACTCGTCTATGTATATATCCTCTATAAAGCTATACCTACATAAGGCGCATGCAATCCTCCATCCAACCATACAACCAGAACCAGAACCAGAACCAGAACCAGTGCGTACGGTGCGTAAGTGAGACAGGCGGGTAGGGCAGGAAAGGAAAGGAAAGGAAAACTCGGGTTTTCGGTTGGGTCGAAGAACCCTCGTGCCTTCTCTAATACTGTCTGTCTGCTCCCTATAGCCTATACTGTCTACCATATATCCTGCACACTATACATATACATATACATAGTTCACGTTCTCCTCTTCATACACAGAGAAAAGTGCGTGTGATACGAAAAGTGCGTAGTGCGTAAATATAGTAAATGGTAAATGCTTCAGTAGTACCATTACGCACCCATATGCAAGTCACAGCTGATGCTGATAATACCGGCCCAAGTTACATTCTATTATATGTAGTTTTGGCTTTGGCTTTGGCTTTGGCTTTGGTTCTGGTTCCACTTCATGCACTCGCTCTCGCTCTCACTCTCACTACATATCAGTATACCTACCCAATGTGAATTCCAAGTGTCTACGTCTACGTAGGAAGCAAGTTGGGAAATACGGATCCGGATATACTTTTCGGCGGCATACATGAGCATGGACAACTTCTCTCACTCACTCGCTCACTCACTCACTCACTCGCACACAGTAGTAGTTGCTCTTTCCGTCTGTCTGTCCGCTTCTCCGTCTGTTGTTCGTGTGTTCTTGTTCTTGTTCTTGTGCTGGAAACTGGAAAGAGAACTGGAAGTGGAGAGAGTGAGAGTAGGTAGACAACTCCCACACACGCATATTGCACACATACACAATTATAGTGAATTACCTACTACCTACATATACTACTACGATACTATAACTACGACTTACTACGAAAAGGAATACTACGTCTTTCCCCATCCTTCTCCCGATTCTCCCGCTCTCCTCATCCTCATCCTCGTCCTCATCCGAAAATAAAGCTCGAGTAAAATATCAAGAGGGTGTTACGTTATGCTGTACGGCTACGGTTGTTTTGGAATGATGCATATGCACGTGATCACATGAGTAAATCCGCACCTCGTCATCATACTCTTCCATGTAGGTACATACTAATAATATCGAGCCTTCTAACTTACCTTATGTATGTATTCGTGGACAGATTGCTATTTACTCTTGCTTGTAATGTAATGTAATGCGTACACGCATACAATACAGTGCCGTGTAGTGTGCAGTAGTTATAGTTGTTTCACTTTACTTTTACTCTACGTGAGCTGTGTGCTTTTGCCATGGCCATTGCCATTGCCATTGCCATTGCCATGGCCATTCCTATTGCTATTGCCGTGCTGGAGACTGTAGTGTAGAGTACTGTGTGACTGGGTGCGAGTGCGAGCGCGTGCCGGCCCAAGCAAAGCAGGGGCAAAAGCCTCGTAGGTAGGTGTACAAAGATACAGTTGAGATAAATGTAAGATGCTATGAATTCTATTCCATTCTATCCATCCATTTATCTACAGATATCTCCACAGTGTGTATCTCTATACAAATACGACCACGGATGCTAACCCTAACTCTAAATGTGTTTCGGGATATGTACATGTACATACAATATACGGGTTCACGTGGCATAGCTTGGCTTGGTTTGGTTTGGTTTTGGCTTTGGCTTTCTTACTCCTCATTCTTTCTCCCATTTTTATCTCATTTCTTTACTGCACTCATACATTCCCATCTTATTTCCTCCAGTCATTGACTGTGCACTTTTTTCCCTCCTTCAACTCAGGTCTTCTTGCTCTGTGTTCGTGGATCGTACCGTATCGTGATGGTGATCGTGATGTGCCATGCCATGCTCTCGGGTGCTAACGTAAGCTCTAAGACCGCGCTCCTGTCGTCATCGTCGTCGTTTTTCGTCGCACGCACATTCTCATCCAACTTACAAATAAATGCTCCAGCTTCCATAGAAAAGCATCGCATCGTCCGTATCAAGAACAGGGACAGAGGGACAATCATTCAGTACTGTATGTAATTATGTGTATTCTATGTTGTATCGCTTAAACTTAAACCAGGGTCCACTCCAAGGTTTATCATTTTTTATATTATATGGGCTATTCCTTTCCTCTGATGAGATGTCCATTACAGGAAGTAGAAGTGTACCTAGGTACATATGATGTGGATAATTTACACGTACAAACATGATCGGCATTAGATAATTGTAAATGTAATTATTACTAAGTCGTACATATATCTACTGATATGGAGATATCGGTAAATACTTGATGTTTTAATTTATTGATATACAGGTACCTATTACTAATTATTAGTAGCACCGATAATATAATGAATAATTATAGTAAAAAATAATTGGTACTAAATTAGATTAGCTTTATGGTTTACAGAATAGCTCTTTTCTTTTTAATAAGTTGCTATAAAATGTCAAGGAGAAAAGTAACTCTGGTATCTGAAGCCTTTGGAGGACGCTGAGGATGCAAAGCATTCGTGTGTTATTCCCATAAGGCACCATGTTATTTTTTCATCAGTCTCGGCCATATGAAGTGGTTCGTAGATATTATTATTTGTAATATTCAGTTGGATTTTAATTCCTTCTTTATGATGTACCTAACCACTGAAAGTTTTTTTAATTTACACATTTTTTGAAAATATAATAAAAAATGACGCAGTTTTTTTTATGCAAGCAAATTAGACGGTCTTTTTTTTAATTTACAAGAAAACGACGCGGTTTTCTTTGAAATCTAAAAGAAAACGACGTAGTTTTTTTTAATATAAACAAAAACGACAGACTTTTTTTTTAAATTTACACGAAAACGACGCAGTTTTTTAAATGTACACAGAAAAGGCTCAGTTTTTTTTATAAACGACACTTATCTGCCATGGCCGTTTTTTAAAACTGTACTCTGAACTCATCAAGTTTTTTCATCATTAATTTTTTTCCTACATGGAAAAAAATTCTACGGGCGCTACTGGCACGACTTTGCATGTAGAACAAATGCTGAACAGTTAGGAAAGGATAAATTACCCAGGAGCAAAGTGTTTGCAATTTGAAAAGGAAAGGAAATAAGGGAAGATGAGGAAACGACAGGTAGATTTTATTTTATTTTCTCATACTCCTAACTCAAGTTGCTGTTGTTGGTGTTGCACTAGTCGTTGTGCAAATTGCAATTGTAATTTACAAGTGCTTCAAACACCATGTTCCTCACCGAGACATGCCCAAGTCCAGCATTAACACGTCAACCAACACCAAAACACCATCCATAGCCATACCCATAGCCATACCCATAGCCATACTCATAGCCACGCGAAAGCTGATGTTGATGCGAATGCCAATGCGAGCTAACAGGAATAATGCGTACGGATTAAAGAGTAATGGCCAGCAGTGTTGCCTTAACGGGCATCATAACATAACACAGCACAAGACAACACATAACACAACACAAGGGAAGGGCTAAGGAAGGAAGTAAAACGAAGGCGAAAGTGGAAAAGAGCGAGACTGAGGCTAGGAAAGAGGAAGGAGGATTGAGTGAGTGAGAATGTTTTTGGGAAACTTCAAAGGAATAACTCGCTCTTATCGTTTGATACTTGAGAAAACTTGACTCATTTCATCCGAGTCGTGGAGGAAACTATGCACTTATCCCACTCTATAACTTCAACTTGTCTCTTGTTTTCCTTTTCTCAACTCATCTCATCTCATGTCTCATATCCATTTCATTCCCTATTCCATTACACACCCAACAATCCTCTCTTCTCTCTCTCTCTCTCTCCTTCCTTCTTTCTTTCTTTCTTTCCTTCTTGTTTGTCCGCACTTACACAATCATTTTCAACTTTAGAATTATTCTCTCCTCTCTTTCTAGGTATGGTATGTGTGCATTTACTCCACGGTTCTTTGGCTTTGGCTTTGGCTTTGGCTTTGGCTTGACTTTGGCTTGGCTTTCCCTTTATCTTGTCTCATGTTGAGCTCTTCAAATCTCCAAGTCTTCAAGTCTCCAAGTTTGAATCTGAATCCTTCAAGTTTTCCAATCCCAAGCCCAAAACTTTGATCAATTTGTTAAATCCGTGTATTTGCTTCTTGCAGTTATTCTTGTCAAAGACATTGCATTCGTATTCGTATTCGTGTTGGTTGGTAGTGGTAATTGTATTGTAATCATATTATTACGTCACGTCACATTTCTATCCTAACTTTGTCTTTGCTTCTTAAAGTGTAAGTACAAGTAGGTACCCAGATTATATCACTAATACCTTCTACATAACTACCCAGACAAAGTGATATTTTCAATGGGGAAAACTGCAAATGTAAATGCAAAGTAAATATTGTGTTTTATGCTCTGTTGATATAGGTACACTCTCCGAAGTCAACCCATCTCTTAATTTTCTTAAGATGGGTCGAAATGTATTTGGTCGATTAATAGCCCGGACTTGAGGAATTGCCTGACTCAATTAGTTTTTTTTCGGGCTTTTTGAAAAGGTATTTTCTTCCTTTTTACTGTTTTGAAAAGGTCGATTTTGTTTTTATTATGCATGGTTTGAAAGTGTTCTTTTTTTATTTTGAACTTTTGGAAATTATTCATTTTTTTATTTTACACTTTTTGAAATTATTCATTTTTTTATTTTACACTTTTTGAAATTATTCATTTTTTTATTTTACACTTTTTGAAAATTTTTTATTTTGCACTTTTTGAAAGCTTTTGTTTTTTTATTTTGCACGTTTTAAAAACATTCATTTTTTTATTTTGCACTTTTTGAAAGCGTTCATTTTTTTATTTTGCACTTTTTTTTCGTTCAATGTTTTTATTTTACTTTTTTTGAAAACTTTCATTTTTTATTTTGCACTTTTTTAAAGCGTTCATTTTTTATTTTGTACTTTTTTACCATGATCGTTTCCTAACTAAAACCTAAGCGCCGGGGTTGGCGTTGGCGAGGGCAAAAAATTATGTAATTGCCCGGGCAATTAATCGATTAAGTATGGTACCTATATAATACACACATTCCTTTTATTTAACCTCTCTCTCTCTCTCTCTCTCCATTCACATCACTTGCATTTCTCCTTCACTTTCTAAATTCAGCTTTGTCGGTTTCAGTTTTTTATACTCAACCAAGAATCGCCTTTATATGTCAAGTGAACATAAAGTACCTATCTACTTACTATGTGAGTAGTATGATAATATCATAATTGAACTTTCTACTTCAAGCCCATTAAATATGTTCTCAATTGTCCTAATACTTGTCATCACATGGAAAAGACATGAATGCTCTTGTTTTTGTTCCTTCTTCCATTTCTGTTCCTTTGGGTCCCACACAATTTAAAGAGATAAACGAGAGCCAACATGCACACATATTTTTCTCATGAACCATCAAGCGTTTTCAAATGGAAGAAAAACAACACAATAAAAATACAATGGAAATGATTTTCTCGGGGTAAAAGGGAAGGAGAAAAAAGCAATGTCCAAGTCAAGGCAAGTCAAGCCAAGCCAAACCAAGCCAAACCAAGCCAAATCAAGTCAGAAGATTTGAAGCCAAGAGAAGTAAACCAAAGCAAAGCAAAGTAAAGTAAAGTAAAGCCAAGGAAAGGAAAGGAAAGAAAAGGAAAGAAAAGCAAAAGAGAAGAAAGGAAAAGGGGAAAGTGTCAGTGAGTGAGTTGAGTGTTGGTCGTAAATGTAAAAGTTGCACATGACAAATAATGTCTCAGCACGCAGTTACGGTTACTTGGTACTATGTCAGGTTCATGTCCGTGTCCATGCCCATGTCCATCAAATGTATACGAAGGTGGGTGCATTACCTACTACGAGGAGGACAACGTGGATGGACAGATGAATGAATGAATGCTTGGGGAAAGAGAAGACTGACCATCTCCGTCCGTCTCGACTTTGATACAAATTTTTATTCGCCGCTTAGGCAAGTGCGAGGGAAAGACCGAGGTTAAGTTAAAGATGCATGTTGGTGAGATGGGAAAAGGAAGACGGACACCAACTGGTTGTTCGTCGTTATGTGAGTGAGATTGGAGTCAAGTGACTGCCTCATAGTGTAATTTTACAGTACAAAGCAAAGCGAAGCAAAGCAAGGCAAAGCAAAGCTAAGGCGGAGAGGAAGAGGATACTGTGGTTGCTTTATAGCCTACGTTTAATCCAACCACACATTGCTCCTCTTTCTCTCTGCTCCAATACAATACAATGCAATGCAAAGCAATGCTCCTGAAACTACAATTACTGTCTTTCAGTAGAATGATGATCCGTACACTCAAAAACTGGTTCTTCTAAAATGCCAAAGCTAAAAACCTACAAGGATTTAGTATAGTTCATGGTTTATAGTGTATTATATTAAGTCGGTAGTTTTTAGAGTGTACTTGTATTTACTTTTACTGTCTATGATATCTGAGCTTATGCATTTCTTTTTTCTCACTCCCAATTCTGTGCTATTTTTTCAGTAGCGGATGCAGGGTTTTTTTCGTGGAGGCCTGGGAAAAAATTGGGAACATTTAGTGCAAAATTAGAACAACTGCAGCTTGTGTAAAATATAAAAAAAACTGCATCGTTTTTGTGCAAATTTTAAAAAAATGCGTCGTTTTTGTGCAAATTTAAAAAAGATGCGTCGTTTTTGCGTAAATTTAAAAAAACTGCGTCGTTTTCTGGTGAATTTTCAAAAAACTGCGTTCGTTTTCTGGTAAATTTAAAAAACGGCGTCGTTTTCTGGTAAATTTTGAAAAAACTGCTCCGTTTTCTGATTAATTTTCAAAAAACTGCATCGTTTTTTCGTAAATTAAAAAAGTATGCGTTCCTTTGTTTTGTAAATTAAAAAACCTGCGTTTGTTTTTTTGTTAATTAAAAAAACAGCGTTCGTTTTAACGTAAAAAATCTGCACCGTTTTCTCTCCTGCATCTTAAAGAAGGAAGCATATTTAAAAAATTCCTTTATATTCTTAGGCCTACGTTTTCTACTCCTAGTTGCGCTACTGGTCGTTTTGTTTTCTCTTACGCTTTCCTCCTTTCATCTTGAGCGTGTCAACAAAAAACTGTCAGCAAGTGTCTATGCCGTCTATTCTCTGTTTTGTTTTTATTTCGATATGGTTTCTCATACGGAATATTTTTCAGTGTTGCCATTCCACCCACACTATGTATGCAATATACATGTATCATCTTTATGTCAAGAAAACAGCTTGACTTTTCCCATTTTCTACGGCTTCCTACCACTTTCCCACTTTTCCTCCGTTTACCTCCAGCTTTCCTTTGATTCTGGTTCAGACTTTGACTTTAGCTTTGGCTTTGACTTTGACTTTGACTCCGGCCTTGGATTCCACTCATCCGTATTCATCTCCAGGTGAAGAGCGTTTACACAAGATTAAGTTGAATCTGCTTAAAATAACTGGAGCGTTGTCTTTGTCGTTGTCGCAAATAAGCAAAATGTATACACGTGAATCTCACCATTCGAATTAGAATTAAAGCTTAAAAATGAAAAGATTCTGAGAATTTCTCATTGTACACCTTTGAAGTTGAAGGTATGTACTTTTACTCCTAATAAGCATTACCCGAGTACCGTAAATGTTCGATTAATTGCCCCGGCAATTATTAACTTTTTGCCTTCGCCGACCCGGCAATTATTTCCGACCCGGCGATTATTAAGGATACGGATTTCCATGTTAAAG
>JAAXYX010002924.1:0-15851 GCA_036851915.1 Ptenothrix huangshanensis | reverse complement strand
ACAACGATGAACATATTTAGATGATGGTGGATTAATGTCCCTTATGCGTTACAACTATTGCATTGGTTTCGTTGTGGTCTTTTTCGTTTTCGTTACGTTATCTCACTAGTAATAGTGTCAGACTGGAGCTACGCGAAATTGTAGTGTTGTAATTACTTGGATATGAATAATGATTGTTTAACAACTTCATACTTACTTGTATTATCTGAACTGGAATCGTCAATGGTGGGAAGGTTATGAAAAATGGTAATTATTATGAACCGATGGACAGGGACCATATAGGGCATTAGTCTTACTACTAGTGTCTCTGCCTCAAAGGACGACCTCACTGGAAACTAGTCAGTATTAAACGAGGGAAATCAGTGTAGGGGAACAAACCAAGGTAATAAATAGTAGCAGTCCATGTCGATAGTAACAGCGACTACACCAAGTACATTATGGACAGTCAATCAGAGCAATATTAAATACGAGGAACTAGAAAATTCACAAGTACACATAACGGAGACAACGACACGAAGATGCAGAGAATACGAGAGAATACCTGTAATGTGGAATATTGTGTAAAAGGTAAATGCAAGTAAGTTGTGGTTGCAAGTATGCGGAGAGTAAAAGAAAGAGGAGTTGAGGCCACTTACTTATGTCTTGAATCCAATGGCTCTCCGGCCTAACGAAAAGTCTCCGTCTTCGTCAGGGTTGCACACAGACAGTACTGGAATCCAAGTTGGTTAATGACAGTGCGACTACAATCAGAGATTTGATTAAAATGTTAATTACTGTGAGCGAAATCGGTCAAAGTATGTAAACTGTATTGGACGATACGGAATCCGTGCTCGAGTGTGAAGTGAACAGGATTCATGAGGACTCATCTAACCTCTTTCCTAAAATCTACTTTCCTACCTTTGTATTGTTAAACTGAGAAATCGAACAAATGGCGATTCGCTCACTGTGCGAGCCACGTGACTTTGGGCCGAGAGTACGAAGAACGACAAACACCCCTTCCCTCTTCCCTTCCACTCACTCCAAGTCATGCCCCATCACGTCCCGGGCTGGGGCGTCTTTTCCCTCAAAACCAACTCTTCCACAACGTCCACATCTCCACCACTTCCCCCATTACGGCATCTACGCGTTACCCCTTCAACATAAGAAACATACGGCGAGGGAAGACGAAGACGACACAAGAGAACGTAAAGCAGACGATGGGACTGGGACTGCAGTCTCTACAGTTCAACTTGGGACATTTCCTCAAAGGGGGCGTCCTCAAATAACGTGCCTTCGAGGTTGGGCAAATGCCCTGTATGCAATTAAAGCATGAGCATATTAAGCACAAGGATGAGGACTAACGTCGTTGGGAGACGACCCCCGTGCGTTTGTTTGTGCATTGAGAGCGAAGGAAAGGAAAACCCTGGAAAGTACAGTACACTCAAGTTGAAAAGACACTGCCTCATCGCCTCAGTCGGTACCTGCTGAAAAAAAGGCTAGTTTGTTACCACCACACCATGCCTCAGCACGCCACGGACGTGCCTCGTCGTCGAGTATACGTTTGCTTTTTTCCAACCATAGGCTTTACTCAGTAACATTGTGGTGTCTTGTAGTTTGGGGCCCTTTCTGCCTTCACTCCTTCACTCTTGTCTCTGGGTCTTGGGTCTTGGCGTTAGTGTTTGTAGAGGGACAGGACAGGGGGAAGAAATTTCAAACTGAATAATTCATCGCATACGAGAGGCACCACAACGAACCACATGAGGGGTGAATGTGGAAAGTGTTCTATGCACCCTCCAAGGGCCTCTATTTGTTGACTTGCACATGACAGTGCCTCAACTCAAGCTAGTCACCATTCCTTCTTCTCATTCCAACTGCCTACATTCTTCGTCGTCGTTCCTCTTCACCCTGGACTTGACTTGTTTTCCACCGCATTCAATGCAGCTGGTTTTTTCCCACGAAATAGTAAGACAATGCGTGAATGCTTATTTATTTTTGTGCTTTATTACTGGAAGGGCAAGTGTGGTGACGGCTGATACTTTGAAAATCCTGTGGCTGCGGACAACATATGAATGATGAAGATGATGATGGAGTGTGGGCATGTATTGACAGAGTTTAGTGCTGGTTCTGGTGTGATAGACATCTTTGGAATGCCGGACGAACCGTAACTGGTTTGGGAGCGAGTGCGGAGAAGCTGACACTTGAGGAGATTTGACTGGGGATTGAGGATGCGAGAGGAGAAGACGGAAAAGGAAGATTCTCATATTCTCATATCCATTGGGCGTACGTTAATGTAGGTCAGAGTGAGTGTGAATAGGGACTGTGTAGCGTGTGGTGGGGAAGTGGCTGGAACGGGAATAGCGTGTACGAGTCATTATGTACAATATGGGGAATGTGTGGAGAGATACTTGAGACTGAGACATCTACTGCAGAGGCCATGTAAAAGACTTGAGAGGCCGCCTTTCTCCGTGCTTGGGAAGGTGGTGAAAATTCGGTGGATAAGAAAGTGGACTATGAGCTGGAACGGGAATGACGGGATGGTTGGACGGAGGCTTGGGCAGAGCCAGAAACCGTTCCTTGATCTTCCTCCGTGGGATTCGGTGGGATTGCGTATGGAGCTCCTTCTGCTCCGGATACACTCGACGCTCTCTGCCACACAACTATCAACAGCAACGGATTCATCATTCACCACATTATCCACATTCCGCACGGGCTGGACACTGAAATGGTGAAACTGTAAACATCTATGTACACTCGAGCCAGTCCGTCAAATACTCACAACTGGCACAGCTCGCCAGCTTTCTCCCGCAACTCTGTCATACCAGTCATCTGTTGACATTTCAGAATTCCAGGGCCTTGCCTTGTCTCAACAAGTACTCCCACTTGATTCGTCTCATTCCTAATCCACTTACGTCAACTCATCAGCTAATTACAGGTACACTATCCCACCTCAGTCCATTCCCCAAATGTGTCTTGGTCTCTGTCTTTACTCTGCAGTCATACATAGCCTTTGCTGCGAGTGCACGAGTAGCAGTCACAGTTGACAGTAGGTAGGGCCAGACCAGGGCTGCAATTTCAGCCATCAGTCAGTATTCCGCATTCATTCTTTTCTTAGTCATTAAGTCACCTCCACTTGTCCATTGTTTGTAGGTGGAACTCGTGGTTTGTGGATAAGAAATTAAATTATTTCACAACACATCCCCTCGTAGCATCTGCATCTAAATACATCTCCTTTGTTGACTCTCTTATTTGGATTTGTTTATTGTATTGTGCACGAGATCCAAGTGCTTGGGTGTTTTCATCGTATTGTGTTGTGTTGTGAGTGTGGTGTGGTGTGTGCCAAGCCAACTGCCAACAAACGTGGAGCAAGTTAGAGAACCAGAACCACACGAAGCCAAAGGCAATTGGTATTTGTAGTCATCGTCGTTTGCCGTGGCCGTTGTGTTCTATTGTCAGTTATAAGTCAGTCAGTATAACTTGATCGATCAGCGTTCGACATTGACGACGGGGAACTTGGCTGAATGTCAATATTCTTAGTCCAAATACAACTCAACAAAGCGAATTTTTAAGTGGTGAGACATGGTTTGTAATTTCCATCTTTTTTCGTCCTGTCCTGGAAATTCATGACATCAACCGGTTTACGTCATCATGTGATGTGATGGAGTTAATATTTGTAATTATTGCTAGCTTGTTCTGCTTTAATTAGGCTAGGAGTAAGAGATTACACTTCTGTATCTTTAAGTGGTGCAGAGTGACAGGTGACAGTTGTCTTGTGCAGAGTGCTGCGCTCATGCTTCAGTCAGTTCGGATTCATTGAGTAGGTAATTTATTAAACTAACTCATAATTTCATTCTAAATTATTCTCGTTTTTTAATATTTCTTCCAAACTAGTTGAAGCATAACAATAAAAATAATTCAATTTATAGTTCACAGCAATTACTGTAGGTATAGAATTTCAAAATACAATCCTTTCTGTATTCGATCCATTTAATTTGAATTAGAGAGAGCGTATTTTTTTCCTCTGGTACATACTTTGTATTGGTATTCGTACTGTTTTACTACTAGTCACTAGTACTGTATGCCAATACAAATTATAATATAATTTGTACAGCAGAAATATTAATTGTAACTTTGTGCTCCGTAATGTCAATCTCTACCCCATACCCATTACCAATATAATTATAATATTTAGAATTTTTTTCATTCATTCATCATTAGTTATAAAAAATGTGCCTGAACTAAAATTTGAAATTGTTGCTTCTGACTGATATTTTTATTGATCGGTTTATTATTGTCAGTGTTATTTTTATTGGCCTGTCGCAGACGCGAAGGAAGCTAGGTAAAAAATCGCTTTCGTCATTCGTACTTTCGTCATTCGTAATATTTAACGAATGACAAATGGGAGTGAAGGTAGGTAGTTATGTAAATTTTCCCCCTAGTTTGGCATAAAACTAATATCTGAAAACTGGCTTCCAAACCGAAGCATAAGAAGAAATAGCAGAATATGTAGTAATTATCTGGTGGTTGTTTTCTGTGGGGTCTTATTTGTTATTACCTTTAGTGTTGTATGTATACGGTTGCAATACCAGTGTAATTACATATTTTACGTGCGCTCTTGCTCTAGTTTATAGTACATCCAGTCAGGGTTTCCAGAGTTCTTATAATTATTTCATTGATTTAAGGACTAATTCTGTAATGAGAATTATAATATTTTGTGGTAATAATTGATCGAAGCACATTGCACACTAATTGACTCGGGGCAGTAGTTGAATGTAGGTGCAGGTAGTCTGTTCTCGTTTTAAAATTTGGCACAGGCCAATAAAAGACTTTTACATAGTCCTAGGCCGGTATACTTGGTATTGGTTTTCTTGTAAGATTATAATTAGTTATTTGTTTTTTTCAAATTGTAACACCTTAGCTTTTATAGAACTAAAAACAATAATCACCCATGAAAAGTATGCGAAGGAACTGTTGTGTCGGAGTAGCACCGTCGCCGTGAAGTGTGAATCTTGATCATGATCCTGAGTGAGATGGTGAATCGCAGGTTGCACATGAATTGTCTGTAGTCTGTAACGAAGCTAAACGCAAACATGATTGTGAGGAATATGCATGTCTTCTACAACTAAACTATAGCTACTATTGACGAAGGGAAACTGATACTAGGAATTGATTAGGAGAGGTTAAATGAATTTAACATGAAAGGAAGCATTAATTAAGCCTTTCCTTGATCTACTTCTATTTGCAGAGCTTGTAAGCGTACCAATCCTTGTTTGTAAGTCGGACTGCGTTAAAGGCTCAAATGCCGGTGAGCACCATGGACGGTACAGAGAGAGGTGAGTGATAGTAGTTGTCATCACAATTAATTACCTATTTTTCATCTAGATTCATATCCTTTAATACCTATGGCAAAATTTAGAAGGTATCGTTCATACGAAACACGACACCGTGTAGACTTGGGAGGGGTGTTCGGAATTGTTCGTAGTTGGTTTAATTTCAATGCAATTATATGGTGTACTGACCTAATAATGCATTACAATTTTGATTCTGGTTCCTTAGTCGAGGAGCAAATTGTTATGACTCCAAAGTCAAAAACCGATAAGTCCACAACGATTGCTATCGAGAGAAGAAGGACGGAGGTGTCAGATTCTGGAAATAATGGTCAAGTACATGTTGCTGGTGGCAATCATACTGGAATCGTAGTTAATAAGCAAATTTCAAATGGTAATATTCCATAATTTATTGTGTCATAAATTAATTTGTTTTATTCCTGTACCCATTAGTAGATTATGTATAATATTATTGTATTTATTATTATTTTGGTACTCATATCTAAAAATTATGGGTACATGTTTATAACATATGTGGTCTGCACGAGCATGTGTTACGTGCTACATATGCATCGTCGTAGATGGTGTAGAACTTAGTAGCTTCTCGGAAAATTCATAACGTTGAAAAAGATGTTATTTTGCCGTCAGCCTTCAACGACGAAGTCATCACAATGTGTAGTTTACCTTCTGTTTTAGTGGTTTCTTTTGTTAGTACAAAATATTGTTTTTAAATTATTGTTTTTATGCTGGTTCAACTAGCCATAAGTAAGTTAATCTTGTTTTATGACTAGTGCACAGGTGTATTACCTACTAGCAACTACTTTCCTATCATGTAATCTATTATATTTGTGTGTATTAGTGCTGGTTTTAAATCTTTATGTATTGAGAAAATTCATATTGATCAAAAGGCACTGCTTTTGGTTTTCATTACAGGAAGTATAAATGAGATTCCACCGCAAATGTCACTTGAATTCAAAGTATTTCTAATTAATGCAAGTACAAAGAAGCATACACTTGAAAGCCGAATCCTAAGGTTTTGGTTTAAAGAAGAATTTCCAGCTTCAGATCGAGCAAAATTATGTCAGGAATTCTTTAAAGAGCTTGTCAGCGCAACGGAGTTTCCGCGAGGTATGTTTTAATAAACAGTAGGTGCAGTTGCACTTTTCTTTGTTTTTCATTTCGTTAGTGATTTGTTTTGTACTGGATAAAGCAATAAAACAGGAGACCGTACTATTTAATTAGTACTGTAGCTTGCGAGCAAGTTTTGGCCTTGAATGAAGGATAACTTTATGTGAATATACTTTATCAAATGTTATAATACATTACGTAAACTTGAGGTTTCTTCGTACACTGCATACACTTTAGTGGTTGGGAAAAGTATTATTATCGTGTTAAGCTTGGTAGTTTAATTTAATTTGTTCCGTTTAATAAAAGAAATTCCCCGTTGTGGTTAACCAATGTAAATTAAATTGTGGTTAAAATGAAATAAAAATCATTTTTATGGTTGTAGATTATGTTGGGTTTATAATGAAAATCATGAAGCTCATGCAGAGTCGTTACTTGGGAATACGGAAGGTTGAGATAGAACTACAGCAGCTTGAGGAAACGGATAAACCTCCTGAACGACCTTGTAAGCCTATATAATTATTGGGTTGCTATGTTATTTAGGCATTTATGTATGTTACAGTTAAATTTTTATGATTGAGGTACATTGATTACCTACAATGTTATATTTGCCCAAGAGGTGTATGTATGAATATGAATTATGATGTAAGTACCTACGAATGTTCGTTCTGATGGTTATAATTGACTGGACAAATGAACGACACAATTTTGAATTTAATTTAAAAATTCAACAGCAAGACCGGGTGCGACTCTCATTACGTTTAGCAAGTATGGTTTTCGAAAAGGTTTGACTCTTTCACTCAGTTGACTGAAACGGTTTCGTATATACTTTAAATAATAGTAATAGTACCTGTTTTATAACTGAACTGAATTTTTGAGTGTGGAATTATTTCTCACAAGCTGACCATGTAACCTTGTTTTTAGTATAATAATTGAAACTAAAAGTGGGTAATAGAAGAGTAATGAGGAGTAGACGTACTAACTTGTTTAACATTCAATTTGTGGGACTCGTCTTAGCTGAGACTGTTTACTCAGAACCAGGGGGTTCGAGGTTTCTAGTAAAATAATAAATTATCTACTGATGCTTCTTATGACTTTCGTAAAGTTGATGGGATGCGTGTTCTGACGTGGTTCAGTGAATCTTAATCTGTTCTTTAAACTATTTCTTTCGATGCCTTCTTCCGTATTGAAATCTTGAACATCGTATGGTTGACCGTAGCCTTTGTGGTCGGTGTGATCTGGTCTGGACCATGAAATTTTGGGCTGAGCTGGTTCAGATTTTGGAAATTTTTAGATCAGGCCATATCATAAGGTCTGATCATTTGCTGTAAAAATGGCGGGTAAAATAGCTTATTATAAATAAGTTATTGTTATCAGTTATGCGCCTGTTTTCTCCATATTGCGAACGCACATTTTAAATTTGTCATCAAGTTATAATTTTTTAGATGTCTAGTTTATCTAGAGGTTAAACTTTCAGTTTATAAATAGTGTTCTAAAAAGGCTGGTCTGTTTTTGTGACTTTGGACCAGACCGGAAAATAAAATCCATACCAGACCATGCCGACTACTACCGTAGCCCTTGTTGTCTTATAATTCAAAATTGAGTTGAAATTTTCGTGACTTGGTCTTGTTGAAAATGGTGTTTTAAAGTACCGACCAATAAATTCTGTTCTTTGTGTGCGGTTGTGTTTGAGTTGTGGATCCTGTAAAGATTGTTGAATTTATGTTAAGTAATGACTGATGAAATTATTCCGCAGTATCCGCAGATGATGGCACACTGGCAGGTGGCAAAGTAGAAGTTACGGAGACCAAACTTCTTGAAATGATTGAATCGGCTTATCCTAATCCTTTAACTCTGGTCGATATTTCAAAGTAAGCTAATTGAAGGTGGAAGTTTATCTTGCTTGTATGACTGTGATGGTCTTATATCCCTTGAAACATCTGTTACTAAGCTGCTTCTTTCTTACTTCACTCTCTCAATACTCTGTATTGTATGACATTTGGGGCAATGTTGTTTTATATTCGTTGGCTAACGAGAGCGAGGACGGTAACAAATGATTAATTATTCCTACAGGACATAGTACCTGTACAGTTATTACACATGGTTTGAGTATACATTTTTAATTAATTTACTACGTGTTTTATTTCTGTAATTTTATAGACAAGTACAGAGCACGGAGGAAGAGATTAAACCACATTTAGCGGTCCTGAAGTCCAAAGGTCTTATCAAAACTTTGGATAATAATGCTTTCACGCGTGTTGTTCAAAACGAAACACAAGTCAAAGTAGGCAAAAAATACCTTTCCATCTTTGTACTTTGCAGAGCAGATATTTCCCGTGGAAGTTTATTTATGATTTAGCGTTTGATGTGCCGTGAATAATTTTGGACTATCAAAGTTAGCCAGGCAGTAGGGAATGAAGTATGAAGTTCACAAAATACTGAAATCTATTGTTTTTGAAATTATAGATAGTCAAACAAATGCCGAAGATGATTAAAGCTAAACAACCTACCATTGCCATCATCACGGCTCAGTATTGTGAAAAATTAGCAGTAGATGCAATGATAGAGAACCAGGAAACTTTTGTACGGTATACCACCGTAGGTAAGAAAAATTAATTACTTTTGTCGAATCCTTGCAAATGATTTGCATCAAACGAATGTAGAGTTTGTGGGTACTTGTTATTTATCTCGGATTCTCTTTGGTTGTCCGATATTGAGAATTGTTGGACTGTGCAAAGGCTTCAAAGATAGAAATCAAATTAAAAGCATATCGACTTTTTCCTTACCCTTATTGTGTAGGGGAATCGAATGTATACACACTGGGAAACATTGGATCTCATCGTGTTGTTTCCACCAAACTTCCAAGTGTGGGACACACTCGGGAAGCTATGATTGCTGCTGGGAATACAACGACTAGGCTCTTGGGTAAGTACGTATAATTGCATGTTGGCATATACAATGAAGCATCCATTTGTGTACATACATGGAGGGGAGCAAATGAAAGGAAGAATGTTGTACACGTGTAAATATTGTACGCAAGTTGTTTTATTGCAAAATATAACCTAAGCTGAAATTCCTTGTCATGCAGGTACCTTTCAGAAAGTAGATTACGTGTTTTTGATCGGCACTGGAGGTGGTGTTCCTCATTTTACGGACTATAATAAACATGTCCGACTCGGAGATGTAGTCGTTTCAGCCCCTTCCGATAATCAGAAGTATGCATTCATTTCGTTACCGCATTCTTTACTTTTTCTTTCAATTTTACAATGAAGCAATTATAATTTAATTATAACTACAAATACTATTGTCAAAAATCATTTGGAATTTCTAGATTCGTATATTTATACTGTGACAAAGCTACTGAGAAGCCTACTGGCGGACTTGAATTTGAAACTCGAGGATGGATTCCTTCTAGTCTTGTCCTTCAAGAAATTGCACAGAATATTAAAGACGAAGTAATTTATAGTTTTTAGAATAACTATGTTATAGTTACGGCTATTGTAATTTCAATTGTTACTCTTGTACGATTTCACCAACACACGTTTGTAAACATTGTAGTTTGACTACGGTGCGCACGTTTCGAGCGTTTGGTTCATGTGTTGACAAAATAGAATGTAAACATCAAGCAACGTGGAAAGAGGTGTTTACAGTTAGGGAGTTACAAATGTCTAGTCTAGTCTAGCGTCAATGTCTACACTAAGATGTTAAGATTGTTACCTGTGCAATAATTTACTAAAGCAAATGATTTTCATATTTCCAAAAGCATGTAAATTCAGGAACTTATTTAACCAGGTTGCTTGGCTTGTAGTGTAGCCTGTAATTGTTTTACAGAAGCTTTAAAATAATTCAGTTTTATCGGAATTCAAAGTCATCATTAGATTTGAGTGAAAGATGTGGGGCTCAGCAGTTTTAGTAACCGATTGAGATACAATCTTACAAGATCAAGTTGATTATAATTAAGATGAAGTTAAACAATGTAAATAATTTTTGAAGCATTTAAGCCTAACTTAGCACTGAAACTGGAAACAGATTAACGAATTCTAAAGGATTTTCTCCTGTGATGCACTCCGCACATTATCTTTGTTATTTTTGTAAGCATGTTACTTTCGTTTTGTAACACAAGACAAATGTAGCGTGGTAGCAAGCTTGCATTTCGCTTTTACGTAGGTTACTTTTGTGCAGCTGTCCATGTTACAAATAGCATTCTGCTGTCAGAAATGGTCTTACAAAACTTGATATCGTGAGTTCTGCTTTATAGAGAAAAGCTTAAAAACAAAAGCCACTGTTGCTCATCAGCGATTGCCCATGCATGCTCTAGCTCGGCTACGATAGTTACTAGGTTAGATTGTAAGTATTTTTATACTCTGAAGTAGAAATAATCTTACCTCTGGTAAAATTATATAGCCAGCACGTACTCACCTAGTTGTTTACGAAGTTACGGGTGTAAACATTCTGTAAAATACACAAACTACAATATGACAAAAAGAGTATTTTTTGTTTGCATTTTCAAACTGGAAGATTTTGCTATAATTTTTTTCCTCCCTACATAAATGTAACGTTCAAGTTTTCAGTTTTCTTGTTACTGACTGTGTAATTTCAAGGTGTCGTTGTAAAATTCGACTGCAGGTGGATTTTGCAGGTAAAATGTAATATGCTGTTTTTTTTATTTTTCGTTTTATAGGGTGAAGAAGAATGGGCTCACTACGTTGCTGAAGGCATGAGACATTTGAACGGGCAAGAAGCGGACTTTGATCGCCCACCCGCCACGTCAGACAAGTTATACATGACTATTGGCGAGAAAGATGTGATTGAAGTAGCTCATCCAACTCCCTATGATCCATCAAATAAGTATGTCAAGCACAATTGAACTGAATTTTAATATTTCAGTTACTACTGAAGTGTGAATTACACACACCTTGACTTCATGAGTAGAGGAATCCAAAATGAAGCTCCAATTATTTTTTTGACGGCCTAATTTTAGAAAACGAATGGAGTCTCGAGTACATTTGGGAGCAATAGCATCGGGGAGACAAGTAGCCAGGGATGATCATGTGCGACAAGAACTTGCATCCAGACTCGGTATTTTGGCATACGATTCGGAATTTGATTCTGTATTGGAGAGTGTGCTCGGCAATAGAAGGGACTCATTCATCGTTATTCGTGGTATTGCGGACTACAAAGTAAGTAGAGACTGGAATCGTTTAATCTTATCTGAAGTGGTGCCAGCAAATAATAATTAATTATGATCAAACTGACGGCCCTTAATTCTAATTAGTGCGAATTTCAGGGTGTGGCACCCCCTTAATAAATTCAGTTTTTCTAACTCTATCCAGCACTAATCGTTAAAATTAATAATTTGTTTAGGATGGAACACGTCGCCGAGATTGGCAACCGCATTCAGCACTACTAGCAGCAGCATTTGCCAAAGCTATTGCTTCCAGAATGGACCCACCGGCGGATGAATAGATTTCAAAAATATATAAACAAATATATATATATATATAAATAAATATATATAAATACATACATATATATAAATATATATATATATACACATCTATGAAAAATATATACACATATATATATAATGAGTATATGCTAATATGTTCCCTAACCAAAGCAAAGGCTTAAAACAAAAACTTTTGAATTACACAACGACGCTTTAAAATCTCTTTTCAATACTTATACACATTTCAGCTCAGTCGTCATCGTTATATTATCGTCAGCAGAAGCTAGAATATCAAGGTCGAATGAGGACAGCGTAGTGAAACGAAACGACATTGTTTGCCATTTATTAATACTATCCGCGCTACACTCGTTTGTATTTGATAGAATAATGTCGATTTGCACAATTTATTCCTAACTTTTTATCATCTACAGCTCAGTCTTCAACAGTGTCATATTTTCTTAGATCTTAGTGAACGCAGCGTATCTTTCGATTTTTGTTATAACCATAGTCATTGATTTTATATTTTACTTGCTGACATGCCAATAAAAATGAAAACAACAAACCAATTCAACTACCAGTCACGTCTTTATTACTTGCATCGTGCATTCCATCAAAATCATCATTATTATTAGATCCTCATCACATCATCGTCATAATGTCACCAACCAGCGTGTCACACACTAATTACATTCTTACTGCAATAGAGCCTCTAATGACCTTTCTCAACTTAAACAACCCGTCATCTCCATATTCAACTAGTTGTCAATTTATCAAATTTATCACTATTGACTATCAATATTTTGAGGTTCAGCCATCCAAGCTATATTGTGATTTTTTTTGTGGTCTCTTGACTAACACTCACAATTATTTCGTTTCGCAATTTATTTTTCATAACACGAGTTATTTCACCGCTCCAAATAAACACAAAATTGGCTGGAAATGTTTCTTAATCATTATCTTTAGCGCCAATTTATAAAATATTATAAGAATAAGGGTGTTATTGACTAAAATACTAGCTTTTATGTCAGCTCCAGCTCCAGCAGATACAGGGGACGTTTCCCATTAATTAGTCATCCAACCCAAACACCGTGTCCACCAACCATCTATACCTATACCAATATCATTTTTACCACATTTTGATACTGTAATTTTTCTCATGCATAGAAATTAGAATATCAAGGCAAATGTAGAAATGTGGATACGAAGGAAAGGTAAATATTGACACTCCCTACTCTAAAATTCTATCAAGATCAACCCAGCCAAGTCATAAATTATATGATTGGACAGACATGGGAGGCTCTGAATCCCAGACTTGTTCTAAATAGCAACAATTAATAATAATTACTAATTACGAATACTTGCTGAAGTCTATTGGTTTAGTAGGTATATTTTTGGCTGGAGGAGTAGACACTGTTTGATAGTAAGTTTGAGAGCAGGGAATCACGTGAGGAACAGGAATGTATGGATCCAACTACTCCACCTCTTAGCAGGACGAACTAAAATTGAAACCAAACCAAATCATTACAGCACTCTTTTTTCCACCAAAATATTTTTAAATTAGTAAACTAGGAAAAGTTAAGATTTTAATTGATCATATTAAAATGAGACAAAGTTAACGAGTATTGAGTTAATGTGCAGCTTACCCTGTGTGAATCGGTGACGGGGGGAGAAGTGGAGAATTTGTTGGAAGACTGTTCTGTCCGTTTGTGAGTGTGGGTAAATCCGTGTACGAGATGGAAGGGAAATCTGGCAGTCGGCATTATACGTAATTGGGCCTTCGTGGCCTGTCATGCTGCAAAACAATTTTTGGAGGGATTATGTCCCGCTAGGGTGCCTAATATTATAGCAATTCTGAATTCATCGCTGTCACCGTTCAGCCCGATCACGATCGTCTCATTCAATCTCCTGTCCAAGTACCTGAGTTACTATGATCGAACTCAATTACAGTATCAATATCACCTCCTTCCAACTGCTTCAAGTTATGAATAAGTAATCATTAATCAATTTATTCACCTGTATTACCCGAAACCTGCCGGAATGACTACCTGCATTTATTTTCTCCCAAACATTAATATATTACACTTGCTTATAGCTGGAACATAGTACCTACTAGTGCTCTCAAGCTCACACCTTGTTTCTCTTCAATTCGGTATAGCTAATTTTTATTTTTAGAAAACAACTAACAAAATTCAATTGCAGAAGAAAGCATTTGACTTTTAAATCCGAGCGCAAGCAAAAACAATTTCAAAGTTGTAAAATAATTTAGAATTTAGAACAATGTGGTACGATTTAAAATCAATTTATTGTTAATTTACAATTAGGGTAGATTGAGCTAATTGTGATCGATTTTAACGAAGTCAATCTTTGAGCGACCCCATTACCCGCATACAGCATAGTTTAAGAAAGTTGATAACAAAACTAAATACTGTATACATCTTCGTACATTTATCTAAAAACGGCTTCAAATTAGGCCGCAAATTGTCTTTACAACATGGGATTGAATGACTCAATCTAGAATTGGTCTCAGTCAAACTATCTAGGGTAATTGTGATCAATGATGATTTCATAAATTTTCTGCGACACTGTGTACAGTGTAATTCGAATAAATGTTTTTTAATTTATAATTACTTAATTACATGTCAATCAAGACCGCTAGAAATCCTTAAGAAACAATCACCTGTGGGACCGTACTTCAAGTAAACACAATTAAGGCGATAAACCTAAGCCCTAATTCATAATTATTGAAACTGCGAATGAGTTTCATTTTAACTGTACCTAACACAAAAACAATACTACATATAAACCAAAAACGGGCACCTAAATATTATTTGGGCCTACTTTCCTAGTGATCACAATTAGGGAAAAAATTGATCACAATTAGGTCACCTATACTAAAAATTCCACATATTAACTGCTGAATAGTCAATAGTGCAGTGTAAATAGGAAACCAAATCCGAAAATGCGTGTCACTACTAATGTGTAACTGAATGGAATTTACTGTGTGAAAATAATTAGGTAAATTGTTTGTCTCTCGGACAAGCAGCCGCGACCAGAAATCTTACGAAACCATCTTTCAATTTAAAAAAATTTGGTCTCAGTCACTACCTCTGGTAATTGTGAACAATGATGATTACATGATTTTTGTGTGATACCATGTAGTGCTGTAAGATTTCGAACAAAAGCACGGTTTTGTTAATTTTTGGATTAACAATAGCTAACAATATTTGACTCCATGTAATTTGTTATTGTTAACAAAATTGGGGTTAGGAATTGTACAATATTGTTAAGTTACAATTAACAAATTGTTAACATTTGTTAATCTCCCCCACTCCACGAATATGCCTTCCTAAGCCTCAAGTATCACTATTAATTCTCCCGTATTAATGTTAGTGTTTTCGTGCAAGCATGTGGAAGTGGTGGGTAGGAAGGAATAAGGTGAGTCCATCCGAAGCAAAAATATCAGATATATAAGAAAAAAATGAGAAGGCAATTTCCAAATATGAGTGTACATAGGTCAACATATTTTGTATTTCTCAACTTAAAAAACTTAACATCAACAACGTTTGTAAATTAATTCAGAAAAATCTGAAATCTGTCGAATTTTTAGATTATTTTTATTGAAAAACTGCAAAGACAGATAAATTGTATTTGCTTTGTTTGCGTTTATGTCGATTAAAAGGTAGTATTTAAGGCAAATCATTGGTTTTGTAAATTCGGATTGTTTGAAATCAATAAAATGACCTTCTCATTTTTTTTCTCCTATACTCTGATATTTTTCCCTCGGATGGACGCACCTTATTACCATCTTGTCTATCCACCTTGGGTATTAGGTAATACTTAGACGCTGCGTGTACACTGAACAAACTAGAACTACGAAACGAACGAAAATAAATGTTTCCTGTGCAGAATTTAACAGGCTACCAAAATAAGTTATCCGATTTTTCGTATTGGCTGACTATTCAAATGGGAATGGG
>JAAXYX010002923.1:0-15858 GCA_036851915.1 Ptenothrix huangshanensis | reverse complement strand
AAAAGAGCTAAATGCTATGTTAAAGCATAGCATTTAGCTCTTTTTCATTCTTCAACGAAAGCATAGTAGTTTATGTAATATATGAGATGGAATTTATATTTTTTCGCCGCGGTAAGGATGACTCTAAGAACAGTTAATACGTCTGTAATCACTAACAAATTTACCTACACCTAATAAATCCCACCAGATGTAGAAGAGCGTAAGCAAAAACTGACTGACAATAGGAAGAAATTCAAATCGACTTGTAATTAAAAGTAAGACAGGCAGAACACTAATATTAGTTCATAGTTACCATCAATAAATAGATATTTCATAGGTTTTGACATTATTAGTTAAGTTTTGTGCTGCAGGGATTATACATTAAATCTAAACATAAAATGGGTTAAAGAACGTCTTCAACATAATGGATTCATAAATTGGATATTTTGTATTCTTAGAATCGAACAATGGTAATTAAGAGTATAACCAGAGATAGTATATGGGCTGCATCATCTATCTAGACCAAGATCAAGTTAAAATAAGGGAATAGTAAGAATATATTAAAACATAACTGTCATGAACTAGACCTGCTTATCAGATAACTACGATCTAGTATTACTAATATTATTATTGTGATGAATAATAATTATGTAGGTACATCGAAAATTAAAAAAACGAAAATTGTGTGACTGGAGCTTTGTTTAGCGTATGCGCCTTGAATACTACAACAACAATATGGTAATTATATTGATACAAAAAGTACCTATTTAATAATACAATCCACTTCTTTTGTACATGTAAACTGACTAATGATGTGTTTCAAAGAAAGCTGCTACAACACAAATTAGGTATCCAACAAGTTTGTAGCAACTTCGGAAGATCACTCGAAACTTTTGGTAAAGGCTTAAAAATACAACAAACTGTTTTAATTCCGCATATCAATCATCACGCCGTGAACACGGAATCTGTAAATGCACGTTGACTTCACACTTCCATGGTTGGACAAAATTCTCAACTCCACAATAGGGTACGCAGTGTCGCAATGGTTCTAAGTACATTTAAAACATATAGATATTAAGTTATTCCCTCAACTAAACCGGTATTGAAGGTATTAATTAATCACGAGCTTTACAATAAGTACCTGTACAGGAAAATACTGGATAGGTTCATCGCTGTCCAAGTACTCAAATGTACCATAATCCCAAACAGATTCCAGGTCATTTTCACTCATCAAACCCTAAAAAACGATAATGCTTTTAAAATCCCATCCCACCGGGCCTTTTTCCACCTATACCTCGGTTTATTATTTAATGAACATAATACATATTCATGTACCCCTTTGCTAGTTTTACATTGCTAATTTATTGTAATTAAACTTTAAAAAAGCGAAAGTAAACATTTAACATAATTAATATTATATTACCATAACTTGAAACTTTTTCGGTGCGGTATCAATCTTCCCATAAGGAGAAACAGCTTTCGGAATATGCTCCAAGGTAAATCCCGTTATAACCGCTGGCGAAATAAGTTGAATAACAACTTCTGCTGTAGCTCCTTCCACAACCCAGCATTCACCGGGTACGACTCCAGGCTGTACAATCATACAATTTGATTTTCCAAATTACAACATTTTAATATTCGTAAAATTCGTAATTCGAAAATTCCAATCCCACACCAAGCAGGAGAAATAATGGTTATATTGCAGAAGTCAGAAGGAAGTTATTAAATGTTCGGTTGACCTCAGCACCATGTCAGACACCGATAACAAAGGTCAAACCTACCAGTCTTCGGTAAATTCTCTCCGTAGTCAACGTTAATGAATGAATAAACCGAAATGTATAACTACTACCTAATGCATAATCATAATTCAAGCATCGTCGTTGAAGATGCAAAAGTTTCAAAACTAAAGATAGGTATTTTCGTAACATTATGGAACTTATTAGAGGAATCAAGTTTTGCACCTCCGACGACGATACAATTACAGTAAAAAAAGTAAGTACGAATTGAGGGGTTTTCGCCTTTGTGTGCTAAGGGAAATCACTGCGGTTACTAGTTATATACGATCATAAACCAAAACCATGGTAATCATTAAGTAATTACCTGAATGATGGAACGAGGAGAGTTACTGAACGACCAAACCCTCCAACCCCAAAGGGTGAGTACGCTGTTTTTGCTTTGCGAGCTTTTGGTGCACCTAGTACTTAAAATAGTTCCACCAGCAGATTCTAAGGCTAGATCTGGTAATCCTGTTTTATCCGCGTCATACTTAGCAATAGCAGCACGAATCACTTTTTCGATACCACTCATGTCAAACCCAGCTGTAATGGGAACTGAAGGTACTGTTACAGTTTCACTTGTCTTCAGTGTAGCACTGTGCGGACAGTCTTTCTGAAAGCTTTCTACGTGAGTTTTCACTCTGTCCATTATTAAAGGCAGGATTAAAGGCATCAGAATACTGCTCAGTTTATCATGGTCAATAGGCTCTGGTGGAGCTGGAGGAGCGATGATGGTTTCGGACTGTTTTACAATTGTAGTAGTTGGTTCAATTTTTAAAATTTCCTGGTGTAACTTCAACTCCAAGTCTTTGGATAGAATATTCAACTGTTGCTTGTAGTTGTCCTCCGCAGATTTACGATATTCTTCGTTAGCGTGTTCAAGTATTGAAATCCTTTCCATCAACTTGTCATACTCAACATTCGGGACAAGTTTTTCCACAATCGTAGTCGTAGCTGGTTCGATTTTTAAAATCTCTTGGTGCAATTTTAATTCCCAGTCTTTGTTCAGTAAGTTCAACTTTTGGCTGTAGCTCTCCTCAGCGATCCTTCGATTTTCTTCGGCATCACGTTCAAGCAGAGCAATTTTCTGAGTTAGCTTTTCATAGTCCACATTCTGAGTATGTACGTCTGGATATGAAGGCTTGAGAGCTGGTGGTGTATTCCATTTAGGAACTTGAGGAGGTACGTCATTATAAGCTGGTAATTTGGCAGTTCTTTCCCAGTACTGGGGTAAGTATTCGCGAGAATTGAAGACGCACAAACCTACGAAGACAAACCAGATTATTTTGACTTCACTGTATCATTAATCATCACTTTTATTAGACTGTACAGTAACTCCAGAAATCTACAAGATTAGTATGCATGTTAAATAGCGAAACAATCAATGTCTTACCTAACAGTAAAAAAAGAAAAAGAGGAAGAACATTTTTTAGTACAGAAGCAGCGGAGACGGACCCACTTCGATGAAGCAGCCATTTTTCGAACACAAATAAATGCACAAGACTCCAATAAATTAATTTGGGAACAAACATAAGAGCCCCTCGAAGATGAGATAAAATAAACGTTAGTCGTGACTCATAGGAACTGACATGAGTCTCTGAGGTAGTTGTAACATAGCTGTTATGACTGTAGTTTTCGCTGGTACTTCCTCGCTTTGATTTACTGTATGCATCATCCGATATATTGTTCTCCAGGGTAAGCCCGATCCCGAGATGATTTCCATTTTTCACTGTAGATATAGTCGTAGTTGTCTTAGTCTTTTTGCTGCTCGAGGTGGTCAGTATTCGACTTCGGGATTCGTAGGCTGAGGATGAATTACTACCTACCGACGAAGAATATGACAAGGCCATGGATCTAAAGATTTGAAAATTATTATTTCATGAGAATTTAAAAAATTACTTTGGTATCAAGTAATATACCTACTTTTCGCACGTAAGACGAATCACGTCCGAACGTGAACAAGGTTCGAAGTACGACGAAAATGACAATGGTGAATGTTAAATGTACAAAAGAAAAATGAAAATGACACACAAATTGCAACAATCTTGTACTGTAATTGTAATGCGATCGCGCAATCCAGAGACCGTGAGAACATAACGTTATTTAATCGTTAAACGCACAACTGACAAAACTACGTCAATACATTACCTTCCGTCAAATGTCAAATGTCAATGATTCACGTCAGTCATCAGTGATAAGTTAAGTTGGTCACGAATTTATTGTCTACGACAAGTAATGTTGGAAGACACGGCCAAAGTTACAAGCACTGATCAAGGGCGACTGGGAAGGTAGAGAGTTCATATTAGGTAAACGTTAAATCACTATCAGAGTACAGTCAAATAGGGAGTCGTGAGGAGAATTTAAGGTGACGATGTTCGTTCGGTCACTTGTTAGCCATTGCATGACAGGTAAAACTGTAAAATTCGAATACTTTCAAAAATTATGAGTTTATTTGGGACTAGTGAATGGAACTGACAAGAAAACGAAGAAAAAAATGAAACACTACTGGCCAGCACTGTCGCGTATCCGTATTTGTATTTGGTTGGAGACTCCAACTCGGACTGGCCAGAAGTGAGAAGAACCAGAAGATCAGAAGATACGGGTAGATAGAAGGGACGAGAAAAAAGAAGCGCCCTGCAGTACGAGATTTGCATGTGACTTTGGTCCGTCTCCAGTTGGTGTTGGTTGGCGTGGGATGCGGCTACAACATGCAAGCCATTCACTCATTTCCTCCGTTACGCAACACACCTGGACTCCAAATTCCTCATTATCCTCATTCTACACCGAACTTCCTTCCGTCCTTCCTTCCCTCATTCCCTAACCCTACCCTTCTCCAATTACCAGCTAATCCCTCTGTCTATTATTGAAACTAGCTGTCATATTATCACTGATTTATTTTCGTCCACACACCCATGGTCAGTAATTCATCTCCGCTGTCACTTACGATTCCTAAACCATTTTTTGCGTCCGTACCTTGAGTCAGCAACTTAGAATACAATCAAGCAGAGGACCACCCAATCCAAGAATTGCGCCAAATTAGTCAAATGCAAATTCAACACACTTTGCAATAAGAATTAATTACTGGTTGTGCATGTATACGTAAGTAACGTAAATAAGTAGTTAGGTCACCATCACAATTCATCACAGTACCACCAACATTGGTTATTTTTGATACATAAAATATTCCTATTTAATAACAGTCAGAGCTATTCTTGTATGTAATTAAGTATGAACGGAATTAATTAGAAGCAATCAAATAAAGGAGCGGTAGTGAATTCCTGGTCATCTTACCCATTTCGATCACCTGGGGTTGACGATGAAATATTGTGGTCGGTTTCGGTGAGAGTCTCGTCACCTTCTGCGACATTGTACATTTTGACCATTCGTTGATTACTATTATTGTAAGACCTTTCGCGTTCAGAACGGCTGGGAGATGCCGTAGGTGTCCCTCCAAATTCTTGAAGTCTCAGTCTCAGTTGAGACATCTTGTCATCATCATCGTAACGAGAACTACGCGAGTGGACACTTAAACTGTCTTCGTCGTAAAGGCGAGATTGAGACGATCGTGAATATGTGTCGTCATCCCTGAAATTTCGTTGAACTTTCTGAGTTATTAGTTCCTCGAAATGGGTTGACGCTTGCTGGTTATGGTTATGGTAGTAAGCGCTGGACTTATTGGACACGGCTGTACTCACGTTTCCATTAACTTGACTTTGAAAATCTAAGTGACGACTGATTCCGTTTGACTGCCCGGTTGAAATGGTCGATTCGGAGGATAAACACAATTCAGGGGCAACGCTGCTTGCTCTACTTGGAGTTCGTGACACGGATATGGATCTAGATCTGCAAACAGAAATATAACCAATCAATTAGAATTCAGCACAGAGCTACACAAACTAGCACTAACGCACTCGTAAGTATAAATCGTGATTATAGCTACGCTTCTAGAGTAGACTTTAGAATTATGTATTCGAAGATTCGGATTTGTAATTATTCACAGTGTAGATACGTAATTTATTTACCTTCTGGGTGTACTTGGCAGTTCCTGCATGGGACAGGAGCAACCTGCACCGTGACTCCTGCAATTAGAGCGTAGTAAGCGAGTGTTCAACGGAGAATTAGACATTGTATTATTTCCACAGGGTATTTCCTTTTTCTATAATCTCTTTAAGCAGTCACTTCTTAAAATTAAGTATATCTAACGATTAAATTAAAACGGCTGTAGTGTAAATGACGGCAGTGCACTGTTCATGAACACAACCAAACAAGGGAAGTCTTATAGAAAAAATTGGCGGCTTCACAACACGATAGCCACTGCAATATTAATCATAAATCTTCCCAGCACTAAATCTATCTTACATTAGTTTGCCACACTTAAAAATCCTATACCTACATAGCATAGGTATATTTGGACCAAAAATTTGTAGGTAGATCACATGCAATCGACGATTGCTTAAATCCCAACACCCAACGGTGTATAGAATTGAGTTCAAACCAATCAGGCCCAATGTTGAATGTCAAGTAAGATTAGTTTTTTACACCGAAGTGTTCCGTGACACTCACAACGAATAAAATTGTCTTTTTTGCTTCGTCTAATGGAAAATATGTTTTCGTTTGGAAATTGCTAACGAAGTACCAAGTAAAGTTGAAGTTTTCATTTGAGAAACATATTAGACTGAAATGTGTGTATGTATCCAGGAGAAATACAAACCGTGTGGTTGTTTCCCGTTCTCAAATTGGAAGCTACTGGCAACTGGACTATGAAAGCAAACGGTTCACACACATGAATGTTTCATGGTAGGCTGTACTTTTACTTGTAGCAGGAGATTGATGCTTATGTTGATGTTAATTTTGCTAATTGCCGTTTAGATATGCACAGAAACGAGAGTAAGAGTCAACGTTGAGACTACTGCCAAATCGCAAAATTATCTCGAGGTAAATCCCGCCTGGGAACACTTGACAGGATCAAATCGTGGCTGAGGATGTGGATAAAGTATCAGCTTTGTCAAATCACCAAATAAAACGCGTCCAATGTTTGTCTGGGGTCTGATGATGTGATGCGAACGACAGGACAGAAAGACAGAAAAAGTGATTAGACACTAGGGTTGCTTTTGCTTTGGTCTTACTGTTCGGCATAAAATGAGGTCGCACTTTTTTTGTCTATTTCAATATTTTGAAAGCATCTTGTTCTTGGTTTTGGTCTTAGCTTGGTCTCTTGGACTTGTTCTCATCCTATCATGTCTAGTCTATTTCCATCTTCTCACTCTCTGAAAGACAAATAGGTTGTGCATTGTACAGTCAAAGTAGATTATCATCATTTACTTAGTTAGAACCTAAGTACCTAGATAAGCACTTTATATATGTCCTCAACTTCCACTATGACTATGAGCAAATATTAGCAGCTTGAACTATGGTCATATTCTATGCTCTCTAGGAATCTACGTTGGTTCGGTTAGTTTATTATTTCAAGAAAAGGAAAGCACGGGACGAGAACGAGAATACAAAATACAGCATGCGACCGTTAGAAGTTGAATTCATTTTTTTATGGTTATAATTATTTTGGTATGCAAATCTGACGAGGGAATGCGATGTAGCTCGCTTATGAGGATTTTTTCCAGTAATTAGAGATTACGATTAGCCGTTTGTCTATACACTACTCCTCTGTTCGTAGTAACGGACAAACTGCTGTCAAGTGGTTACCACCAAAATCACAACTTACATTGCAACATTGCAAGGGCTTTTAGTAGTCTCTTTCCTACTTTTCTACTTGATCTCATCCGTTAAAATATTAATGTAAAAAAATAGCGTGAAAATATTTAAAACATTTTATGCAAATTACTACACTAGTGTAGTTATGCGACGTTGTAATCGGTACCCCACTGGCATTTCCATAATTTGAACAAACCTCAAACTTACTATTACATGTCATGCAAATGTAATTATACCTGCCTACCAACGTAGAACCGACACATAATTCAAATCAAACCTTTATCAGCAATGCTTACGGGGGGCATGTGATGGGAGGAGCAAATACAGATACTCATAATTTATAATTATGTTAACTTACATTTTTTTAACCCTAAATGCTTAATATTAGCATGATGACATTGCTAGTGACTGTGCTTAAGATATTGTACATAAGTAACATATTATCATTCGTTAATAGTAATTGAATTGACAAGCATTAATTTGTCACTATGACTTGTTTCGACTTACAATTAGTTTCATGAGTGTATACAACTATATTTGAGGTTTATTTACAGCTGGATGCCTGGGTGGGATGAGACTGATATGGAAAGTAAATGAAGTGTTGAGCATCGTGTACAGATAATGTTTACACACAATACTGTAGTGTGAAGTAGATGATGTTGATGCTTATCTTACAAACTCAGCTCGACGTCAGCTCAGTGAGGACCCATAAAATTCGCACATGTTCCCTCTTTCAGGAGTCGACAATTTGAATAGTAACGGAAACCAAAACAGAAGCAGAAACAGACAGTGGACAATTTGGAAGCAAGGCACGAAAAAAAATTATGTACTCTGTTCCTCTGAATTCTTGTTCGTATTGTTTGTATAGTTGTGGTTGTTGATGTTGTTTTTGCTGCACATTAGATGCAGTGTATAGCGCTAGTTAAAATGTAACTAGTAATATGTAAAGTTATTACGTTTGAGGCGCGAATACTGCAGTCATTCCTGCCAGTCGTTGCTTTCCTTCTTACGTTCACGTTTCGAGTTAAATCTTACAATTTGCTTTACAATCTGCAAGTGCTTCTTGCAAGCTGTAGCATTTTTACTGGGCAGTCTATTAATAATCGTGGTGATGGTTGTTGCAATGGCTGGATAGAAGAACAACGGCAACGAGCACCACAAAAATGACAATAACGTAAGATTTGAGTAAACTGCGCCGAGGAAAGACGAGGATGCTAATGCTGATGTTTGATCTTTGAGGTTTCACAGTTTCCATCCGAGTCAAATGTGATGGTGCAGATCTTGCTGCTGATTTGACGAGTGTGTATTAAGTTGAACTTGTACTTGTTATTTGCAAGCGTATGGTGTGGTAGATGTGACTGTGACTGAGACTGTGGGTCGTTCCCGTGGTTAGAAGGAGACAGATGAGACGAAGCTACTAGGAAGGAAAGAACTGTGGCTGTGGGTATAATGATGTTGAATTACGGATGCCGATTGCTCGTTATGATACATGAAACTACAAGTGACTCAAGTTAGAGCCAAGTGCTCATATCGTCTGTCTGCTCTAATGCTAACTCAAACTCTAATATGAGCAGGAATTACATAATCAACGAGTATAGCGTACGTCCCCCAATTGTTCTCAGGATCTGCTTCATTGTGTGCCACTGCCATTGGGGAGAAAGACGGAGTGGAGTTGGAGTTGGTCGAATTATTAGTCTGAATATGACTGCGCTATGGATACAGCTATGACTATGGTTAACTAGTAAATCCTTATTGCATATTGTATTGTTAGCTCAGGTAAGGGAGGTTACATACCTACATTACATTTACGTTACATTGCAATGCTTTACGTTGCTACAAACACTGTCCTTCCTCTCTCCTGCATAAGTAGCTACTCTAGTCTGGTCTGACTGTGCGAAGGCAAAGAATTCTTTTCCCCCAGTTAGTTAGCAAGATCAGCAGGTGGGACTTGAGTGGGGACAATCATTGCTTTTGCAGTTGCCGTTGCCGCTTTCATACTCATGATCAGACGTCAGGCTTGGACACACAGCATGCAATTCAGTTCTGCTATAGATATTTCTATTCGTGCGGAGAACTGTCGTTGTCGTTCATCGTACTCGTAGCCTATAGGTCTAACGTAATAAGTAGGAATTAGGAATCGTAGTCTAAAGTCGTCCCGTGAATGTTGGGTCGAGACTTAAAAAAATGAATTTGTGTTGTGACCAGTAACAGTAACCCCAGTATAGTAGTAGACCCAAACTATGAACTAAAATAAATGAGACCAAATCGACCCACCCTTCCCCAGTCCTCCCACAAATACTCGAGAGCTTAAACTAGCAAGAACAAGAACGACGAACGGTTGGATGTACTTAGCTGTTTCAAGAGCTAATTCAGGGACTGAAATTATCTTAAGCTACTATGTCTCTATTCGACTTAGGAGAAGCTGTGCCTATGAGTATGAGTAGCTTAAGCGATGAAAACAGAAGCAGTTTACTTAACTAATTATTACAGTTTAGTGTAAGTTGGGAGGCTGAATGTGCGACTGCATAGTGAGAAGTGGAAACTGAGGGTGAGATGCGATAATTTGTGGTTTTACAAGCAACGCACAACTTTTGATACTTTTCTTATAATGTTTGCAGCTGTAATATTTAATTCTCTCATGTGATTATAGAGTTTGGTAGTAGCAGTAGTAGAAGAAGTGTTTACTCTTGAACTTAATTTATTACTCAAATTAGATTTCTGGTAAGTACCGCAATGATAAACTAACTGAGGTAATCATACATATGGTGTAGTAGTGTAAGGACATACTGAAATAGTTGAGCTAAAACCCAACTGGGTTTCTGTCCGTCGAGAACATCATATTTAGCTTACTATTGACGTGGATATTGCAGGGACATGACATGGAAGCTACAACGTTAAGGTCCTGCTTTATGTTTAGCTCGGTATAATGAGAATATCATTAAAATTAATGGCAAATGATTTGCTTTTCTAAGAAGCAGAATATAAAAGTAAAGCTAAGGAAGTATCATTTAAAGTAAATTAAGTAATACGGCTCTTTTTCACTCTTCAACGACGATATGTATTGTGTAAGTTCCACGATGGGCACTATTTTGTACATGTAAGACGCTGAATTATGATTTCAAAGCATGCATTGATACTTACACCTAATTAGAATTAGGAGTTATGCATTTCTGCCTTTATTTGTTAGGACTTGTTTTATAGCCACCCCCTTATTTGAACTTCATCGGCTGGGATTGTTATAATGGAGCCAAGAGGAATTTATGAGTTAAATGGTCATTTGAAATTAAATCGTTAAAATTGACGGGTTTGGATAAGATGAACTTATAAAAATAATTCATTGCATTTTTATTTAGTTATACAATTATATAACTACCTACTGCGTATAGCCGTGTACTTTCTGCATATTAATACGAACTTGAAATATGTTTGAAATATTTTCATGGTCACTTTAATCTAGCGTAATGTTACGTTGGTAAGTAATGCTGAAAATGAGGGTGATGGTCGAATAAGGTAAGGTTTGATGTATACAATCTCCTCAAATTATTATTATTACTCTGTACTTGCCAGCATAAAACAGTATCAATTTAGGTTAAAAAATTATTCACCATTATAATAATGACCGCATAAATATCGGATTTCGTGAGCGGATTGCCTTTTAAGTAAAGAGATTCCTTTTAGAGCGAAAAAGATTTTTACCTAGGTAAAGTTACACTAGATACATAAACATAGTAGGTACTTATACTAGTACATCCTTCGTTGCCAATTACACTGAACTTGGACATGTTTTTGCATTGTATGAAATCCTCACCACGATTTTTTGACTTAGGAGGGAGGCACACTGCGAGTGAACAGTAGGCATTTTAACTTTTCTTACAGCCGCAAAAAATAATAAAAACCGTTGATTACCTCAGCTAGAAATCCAATCCAATATTGTGTCAAAAAAATAATGCACAAGTTTTTAGTTGCAGGAATTTTTAGTTAGGAATTCGTATAATTTCGTTCTGCTTTCCTTTTTACTCTTGAACTTCGTGAATTTTGTAAATCGAAACGCTGTTCGGGGTTCAGATGGATGTGTAATTATACCTGACGTGGTTTGGCCTAGCCTGGCGTGCCTTGTGCTCGTCATCGAATTTCGTTGACGCGTATTTTCATATCAAGACAAGACTCCACTCTTCCTGATTGAAAAGCTTGTTCGGAATTTAGTGCTGTTTTTATGATCAGAAGTCATGCACCGACTACTTGGCATTCTACAGCGCACTCTTACTTTATGGTGAAATGAATGTACCTTAGGTAATTATATAGCTGTGTACTTTTACATGTATGTATACATTCCATAGATGTAAAATAGAATGGACGTGGACAGGTAGTGAGTAAATGTATACTTACTCTCTAAGTTTTGCGAAAGCGAGTTAAACGAAGATTTAATTTATTGTTTGTACATTTAACCTGTACCTGTACAGGAAGCAGGAAGAAATGGTTTGGCACGAGGTAATTCGTAGGTAGTAAATATATAAATAGTAAAATACCTATGGTTCTTAAAATTCATGGCATAACGTGGTTATTCACTTACATTTTACGTAATTACAGTTTACAGTCGCAAACAATCAGCTGGAGATTTCATGTGATACACCATAGCATAGCCCATCAATAATAATTGCATCATTGCATATTGCATTGTATCCGATAACGCTGCATTGCTTGGTTTATCTGTAATTACTTCATAATTACTTGAATTACTTGAATTTAGATGCAATTTAATAATTTGCATATATATGTACAGTCAGGGATGCTTCCCAATTGAATTGCAATGGACATGTGGATTGCAATCGGAAGGTATCACTGAAACTGACTGCTATACTCTATACTCAGGTTGTGCAATCATCTGAAGTTAGGAATCTTAAGTTCCCACTCCTCCTTCGAAGGATCAAGCTCAAAAGTGATCAAAAAGTCAGCCCAACCTAGCTATGTATATATGTACCAAGGTACTTGTGCATGAGTTGATACGGATATATTTCATAATCTATAACTCCATGTTTGCGTCTATACTAATGGCTATCTAGAAAGCATGGAAAACTACAAAATTACCGGATGATGCAGGATAAACGCACTTACCTATTACCTACTATTATTACACTTGTCTTGTAGATACTTAAAATTGTTGATTGTGTGTGGGCCTAGTGATAGAATACGGAGAGATGGAATAATATATGTATGATTATGCAAATCGCTCGCGAGCTTGGTTTATTTGTTTAATTACTATGTGTGGAAAATGTTTACTTGCATACTGAAATGAGTTACGAAAGAATTCTTATTCTTAACTTTGTTCACAACTTTAGGAGATCTAGAGAGGAAGATAGGATAAATAGAAGGACGATTAAATAATTACTACATTTACAAGTGGAAAATGAATAGTTGCTCGTCAAAATGTTTAAGGAAAGTGTCAGTGTGTAAAGTCAACCATGACTACATGTGAATTAAGATTTATTTCGCATGTAGGTGCATAAAGACTGACAAGTAAAATTACAAAGCAGGCCAGTTTTATGGTTGGATGTTGGACTTGGTTTTGGGTTGGTTTGGTGTTGCAAGTTGGAAGTACTACTATACGTTACTCTCTGCCCTTCGGCTCGGCTAAATGTAGCCTGGAAAGATTTTAATAAGTTATCTCAATATTTATAAGAAAATAAGTAAATCCACTACTACAGAAAAATTGTTGCTTGTATTGTGCAGTGGCAGGAATGCATGGTTTGCTTTGTGCAGATGAAATGAAGCATGTGTGCAGTTATAATTGTAGGCGCGTACTACATTACAATCCAAATCAAAATACATACAGGGTAAAAATGGCAAAGAGCAACGAGCAATTTGGAATACAAGTCTAAACTAATTACTAATTACTCTAAATTATGTAAACGTCTTTGATTTTTTTGGAGAGAGGAGGGACACAAATAGAAATGAAATGGACGTAACCACGTAAAATCAAAGGACTAGCTTGTACTTGTATTTGAACCACACACTCCGCACTACCCAATCCTTTGTCTAATTATATGTTTGGAATTTGGAATGCAACACAACAACACTTTTTGTTTTACTGTGGATGTTGCTGTCAGGTCGAATAAAAAGTTATTAAACAAGGGAAAACCTGATGAAAGGTGGTTGTGGTGTATAAACATAATGATAGTGGTAATAGGCAACATGTCAAGTTGGATTTGGGTACTATCAAATGCAAAATGCCTGGCATTGCAATGGAGTAATGTGTCTTCCATTTTTCGTAGAGCTGCAACTTCTCATAAAATCATTAATTATTACAACCACAAGGAAGGACTATGACTGCTAGAAAGTAATGTACTGTGAAAGAAGGATGAAAAGACGATAAAGCATTTTTACTCCGTGTAAATTTATGGTGACTGCAGTTGTAAAATTGTAATAGTAATGGCTTTAACGGAGGTCAAGGGTCCTGGAAACAAAGAGTAGACTATTGAATTGAATTTCTTCCCCAACATTTGCATTACAGTGCATAATGGCGAGTTTTAACATTCCGTTTCATCGGCCGTGTGTTGAATTAATTGAAAATAACAAAAGCGTGCAATATATAGTTATATATTTAATTAAATGCATGTAGAAAAATAATGAGAAACTGGCAATTCGTGGTCATAGTGATGGGATAGTGATAAGGTGATAAATTACATTACTTTGCCAGACATGCATGCCCACTTAGGCAGGTATGTATGCTTATGCTTACTGCGTTTTGCTTCCAATTTTAATTTGCAAGGACTGGAGCTGGAGCTGGTGTCTAAAAGGAATACAATTTTCGGTATCTAGTACTGTAACAATGAGTAAGGGATACGTTGATTAGGTCATAATCTGAATTAGCTTCTTTATTGTCCTCACTCAAGTTTCGTATTCGCATTCGCATCTTCCGTCCGTGTCCCACACAACTATACATATTTGTATAAGTACAACTACTGAGTCAACGTCAATGCTTAGATTGCGATTTAATACTACTGAGCATCAGCTTCTGTGGATTTCAAGATGAAGATGAAGATGAATACTGAACCCACTTGAACAACTACAAATGTACCTAGTACACAACTACATACATCCAAATCCAATCGATATCAATAATACTATCGCATCATGACTATCCTCTACGCCTGTAGTTAAGCACTTAGGTACTTCGACTTCCATTTACCATCTGTAATGCTTCACATGTAATTATACATAATTATTATGTTACTTTTTTCTTTTTGATTCGAGCTGCCAGTTTCAAGTGTTATTATTCACGTTTCTACTCTACGCTTCTTTTTTTGGAGAACAGAACTGTGAAGAGTGAAGAATGTGATCATTAATCTGGTCTGAGCATAAGATGATAATACATTTGATATGACTCATCTGTTTTACAAAGTTTTGTACAAATGTGTTCGTACGTAAGTAGTAATAGGGCTAATAACAGCAATAACAATGTACTGTTTACTTACGTTTATTTGCTTTGCTGTCATTTACCTATGCACACTTTTGACATCAAAGGCTATGGCTTCGTCAAGTTTCCAATATAGCTGTGCTCTTGCTGTCACACCTACAATCAATTCAAATAATAAATTTCGTATTTCATACTTCAACATTCATGTACGTTCATTTGCTAAAGTGGTGTAAATTATTGGGTACGGAGCACTGCGGGGGAAGTCACGACTCGGCGAAGAGAACGACCATCCGGTTGTAGACGTGTGTACTGGTGGATTCAAAATTCAAACTCGCAGTGTTTGCACCTACAAGAAAAATATTGATTCTTCATATCTTCATAGAAATATTTGTTCCTACTTTTCTACTTTCATTTTTGTACTGTTGCGCATCATGGCATAAGCTTGTATTTAAAAATGCCAGGGTAGCTGTACTTTCAATACCTTGGGGGACTGAAATGAAAATGAACGCACCCAATCTATAAAATCTTTATGTACTACAGTCTACTTGCATGAACTACAATAATTAAAGCTAAAAAATGTTCATACTCTTAAACAATGGTAAATGATACTGAATGAATTGTGTTTTCTTGCCATACATGCTTTATGCTTTGCTCCAAATTCATATTACCCATAATCTGTGTTTTTAGCCTTTGACAGCAATAAGAAATCAATTACGTGTTCGAGTTTGCTATTAGTTTATTATAATCAACTGGCTTTAGTATTTGCTCTGAATTTAAGATGCAAAATATTAGGTGCGTATACACTGTAAAAAATAAGATGCACTCGAGATTATACTAAATAGCAGTAGGTTTTCAGCGTTTATGATGTATTTCATTGCATCTTGAAGATGCATCTGGTGCATCTTAAAGATGCGTTTAGCGCATCTAACTCCAAAAATACATCTTTAAGATGCAAATAGTGCATCTTAAGGTGCTTTTCAG
>JAAXYX010002922.1:0-15860 GCA_036851915.1 Ptenothrix huangshanensis | reverse complement strand
GCGTTTAACATGGCTTGCACTTAGAAAAAAAAGCGCATAGCAGGGATTTCATCCATGGAAAATTGCGCACACCATGGTTTGCATCTTTAACGATGATATACTCATGTATATTTAAGGAAATCGATGAAAGTTTAAGTTCCAACTTTGAGCTTACGGTATCTACGTGTAAATTTTTAGGAAGTCCAGGAATGAGATTATAAAATTACTCTAACATTGAACAGTTTGAAAGCCTACCGAGAAAATGAACTTAGAATTCCTGAGACTTCCGTTGATGAAAATATGATTAAAAGTTTTATTTCAAAAACCGGTTCACTATTTGACGTTATGAGTGACAATATAAGTTGCATAATAAAACGTTAAGCAAGAGAAACTGAAGACATTTTAAGATTTATATAATTCCATATTCATAGTTGGAAATACATACATGTATATGTAGGTAGTAAACGAAAAGGCGTTGAAAGGCATGAGTAAATTATGATTATGATTTACCTTTTAGTTCGGACCCAATGTAAACTGCTTTAACATGGTGCTTTACGGAGCATACCATACTCTACATACCTATGCACACGGTCTACATTTGAGCTTCGGTTGTCCGCCCATCCGATCCTTATAATACCGTCCTTAATGTAGTAACTACTACGGTTGAAAATGTAAAACAGGAAGAAATCATTAGTTTGTACGAAGTTAGTGTTAGATACATACTGTAAATTAAGTTCTAGCCTTTGACACGTCATTTAGTTGATTATGAATGAAAGGTACGTAGACGGTAGTTCTACAGTTCTATGTTAAAAGGATAATTAAATCACTCACCTAACTTACGATTCAGTCGCCAAATGCTGCTCAGCTTGCTACAAATACAGTAGACACGGAGTCCATTGAAGTTGAATGTAAATGTCAGTTATAATTTAATTTTCCTCATTTACTTCACAAGTGCAAACTTTGACATCTCAATTCTCAAATACTTAACTGTGCGTTTCCGTTGAACTGCTCAACATTTGAATGTCGCATTCATTTAATTATTTGCTAGCACGAGGGAAGAATGCTAGGTATAATATTGCATTACCAACGATGATGGTTGAATACAGAAGAAATTTCGCTAGCTGGGAACAATTGGCTTTGATTGGAGCACAACTGTAATTTTAGTAGTTACATAATTATTGTATAGAACCAAACTAGGTAAATATGTAGGTACAAATAATGTGAAGAGACAGAATTAGAGCAAAATGTAAATTGCACCTAAGTAATTCAAGTGTTTTGAATAAATCTGAAATCACAAATGTACTCATCAATGTCTTAGAAAAATATTTGTTTACGGAAATGCATATAATAGTATGTTTTTTATTGGAGGATTATATCAATAAAGACTTTATGGAGCTTGGAAATTTTTTAAAGGAAACTTTTTTTCTATGGTGCTTGGAAATTTTTTCGGTCTCGAAAGAAGCACAACACAACAAGAACCTTTTTTGAAAAATGGGTCAGCAGAAGTTTTTAAAGCCATGCAAGGTGATTTTACGTTAACAACAATCACATTTTAGATGGCTTTATACTTCATTGGTAGCATTTCGAACGATTTGAAAAACCGTGGAACATTTTTAACTCTTACCCGAGTATACACAAATTCGAAGTTTTACATTTTCAGCAGATAGTAGATAGGTGGTTTTAAATATTCAACTCGGCCAAGTCTTTCCCTCTTAACTTTACCACAACCAAACCGGAACCATTATGTCTCATACATAGTAACTTGTGTTCTGAGCGTAAGGTCGTAATTAACTAATTAAATTAGCCTTTGTCCTGGTCTTAGTTCTGGTTCTGGTTCTGCTCCTGGTTTTGCCGTAAGTATATCCGCAAAGCCACCACAGTAAATGTTAGATCTTTAGATATGTCGTGCATAGGACATACATATGTCCTCATAAAACTATGTTCTTGGTCCTACACACTCATTTGTTCTTCCTATGTGTATCTATAATTACCTATTGTAAATACCTACCTATTACCTATGCTACTTTCATGCTAGAGATTCTACTTGAGGTACTTGAATTGGCATAGATGACATTTTTTCCGCACACAACAACAACTTGTTCTTCTCTCGCTCTTGTCTTAAAATACTCGAGACATTGAGACCTGAGATTCAAAGGCGATTGCAATTAAATAGTTAGATAACCAGAACCAAAATGAAAAACAGGATAAAAGCAGGCCCATCGTATCTACTGATAGGAGTAGGAGTAATAGTATGCATTCAGCGACGCCAGAATCTGTAGGTGCAGGTTGAAAGAAACAAAATAAACTTTAAAAACACATTTTACTTTTGTAAATTGCATTGTCTCTTGTTTAACACCTTCCATATACGTAATAAAATTATACTTAATGTAATGTAACATGTGGTGCTGACTATAAGTAGGTAGGTACAGGATCTTTAACTTTGCAATTACTACATATTACGAGAACGACCTGCTAAGTTAAACTCTGTGGAAAAAGTAAGAATTACGTGAATTAGGTATCTACATACATACCTACGTATGTACTTTGCAGAACTGTGACGTTGCAACATCAGTTGCATTAAATGCAGATAATCTGAAATCTCCTCACGTGTTCATTATCGCTTTATGCATCTTGGACTTCACGGTCAGGAATTTTACTTATTAATTCTGTACACACAGCAAGTACAGTCGTTGCAATATGATTAAGATTACTTGGTTGAACTCCTTGATTCCTTTTTCAAAATCACACTGTCATCTGGTTTTGTGTTATGACTGCGTCTGAAATAAAACGATGTAAAGGGTTTAATTGTTATAGAATACGGCTTCTTGGATATAAACACACATATGTGGATGAAATAGTAAGGTTATTAAAAGCATTGCACTATTAGTAACTTTTGCGCACATTTTAAAACAAGTTAGGAATTAATTTCATTTCAATTCTTGCAAGCCGTAAAGATATAAAGTTACTTATTATATCTGTTTTTAATATTGAGTGACACCATTTCAATAAATTACTACTTTGATTTTAATTGCCCAGAGTCTACTCCAGAGTGATTTAATCGACTTACTGCTTGCTGTTAGAACTTGTGCTTTTTTATTGCCCAATACAGATATAAAATGAAATTAAAACTACCCCTATTAAAATAGTCATACATCAAGCGTAAGTATTAACTTTATGTTAAAAATAGTCACATGTAAAAATAACATATAAAGAATGAGATACACGATTTTTCCACTTCCACTTCCACATATGACGCATGTAATTCGAATCCTTGTGAAGGATGAAACGAGTAAAAGTAGGTAGCTACATGCTTAAGATTAGCTACCCAGTGAATTACATTATGCACCAAATACAGTGAATGACTCTTGTTTAAAAAATCCATATAGATAAAAGCTTGAATCTGCTATTGCTTTATTGACATGACTGTGACAAAAGCATCGAATCAAAGTCAAAATCAAAACCATCTTATCTACTTCTGCTCAAGAGAATACTGTAATTGAACCTCGTAGCGGAAAAATCATAAAAAAGTGCAAGATGACATCGAAACCAAAATCAAAACTGTCCGTTTTTCGTCATCGTCGCACTAGCGACGACAGCACTATCAATAATAACAACACCATCAGCAAAACGGGAACTGGGAATGGTAGCGGGATTGGCACTGGAAATGGAAATGTTGTGGAGAACACTAAGGCTATGAATGACAGTCACAATAAGCGAAAGCAACGGCAACGACATCAGTCCGTCCCAAGCGTAAACTCTGACAATAAAAGTGATGACACTGACGAATCTAATCACTTCACTGATGATGAAAAGCAACTTGAGAATCGTCGTGGAAGATCACGAGCACGTGCAAAGAGTTTTCCGCTTCATCAGGCTCACAATTTTCATCACCAGCATCTACCCCACCATCGTCGTCACAATGGACATGGTAATGGCAGTGACAATGACAATATCTACGAAGACGAAGACCAAGAGCAGGCCGGGAACCGAGAACCACAATATCACGAAGACGACGAATTTAACTTGGACCCCTTGCCAGAGCGGGACGATCGGTTTTGGTACTCGGCCAATGACATCTCTATGTCATCCTTATCAAACTTGGCCACAAATGCTGCCGCATCATCTTTCCATCATCAACTTCCGGATCCACAGCATCCCTCATCCAACGATTCCGGTTATCATAATCAAACCAACACTAACACTCTAACGAACACTAACACTTCTTCCAACTCCAGCACTCACGGTAATTCACTTTTTCGCAATCGAAATATCAGTGGCAATGGTAGTGGAGGTAATCGACGACGAAAATCTTCCAATGCATCCATTGCCTCTTCGTTATCATCCCTCTCTTCCTCGGCGGCCGAGGCTGCCACAGCTCTCGCTGCTGCAGCTGTCATTTCCAGGGATAAGCGTCGGGCAAAAGCACTTATTCAATTGCACATCAAGGCTGCCGAAAATGTGGCTGCTAATGCAAATAAACAGAATACATTTAACACCCAAAACCAGAATCAGAATCAAAGTCCAAATACAATTAATAATACTTCAACCACTACCAAGAAGCTCCCAAACCAAAGTCAGAATCAGAACCAAAGTCATGAGCATGACGTCAAGCAGACAAGAAAAAAATCACGGAATGCAGTTGGATCCAGTTATGCATCCGTTCATAATGATGATCGAGGCTTCTTGGGTAATGATATCGATGGCATTAGTAATCTCAATCAAGCCACAGTGTCATCAACTGCTAATACGAATGGACTCAACTATGACTACGATGACTACAATTACCACCGTGACTCACTAATGCAAAATTCAGCTCCTTCTCTCTTGCATCAACAGAACTCGAATAGTGAAACAACATTGATGAATACTGTTACTAACACTAACACCAATGCTAACGGCTATCCAGTCACAACAACGACAACAACTTCCACTGCTACCACCACTACAGCCCTTTACCCAGACAATTTAAAATCCAAAACGAAAGAGACTCACAGTCAACAGCAAACACTTTATCGTAAACCACTACTACCCCTACCACTACATGATATACACAAGATCAGTACTTTCCAGCGAAACAAGAAAAAGAAGTCGAACCCTGTTCTTATTCACTACCATCACAATCAATTGGAATTAGGATCGGAAAATCAGCAGGAGCAAGAGCCCGAAGGAAGTAGTAGTAAGAGCATTGGAACTTGTGCCGGAGCGGATAATACTGTCGTAGATCGAAACTCGTCCCCCGAAAAAAATCATCATCATTATCATCAAAATCAGAGTCAAAGTGAATTAAATTATCAGCATCATCATACTAATAATAACGAAAGTCAAAATCCTATCAAAGACAAGGAGAAGGAACAAGAAAAAGTAAGGAATCACAAAGACAAAGCAAGGGCAAGTAGTAAAACTCGAGGACTAGGCAGCCGTCGACAGCAGCAAAATCGAATCATAACTATTAGCACCGAGAAAACGAAACGTGAACGAAGTCTCTCTCTCCCCGAAAAAATCTGGAATGACTTTATCAACAGTAGCTACTACACAGGAAGTAAACGATTCAACGAGGAAGGTGACGAGGACGAGGAGGACGACGAGCATCACAGTCACATCGGTATCGTCGGCATTGACATCGGCAGTAGTAATAAAATTCAGTATCCCATCAATAATAACACCATTCAGCAGCATCAGCAACAGCAACATGAGCACCAAGTGCGGGTAATGGAACAGGAACAACTGCAAAAGAGTACACGGAAATTATTCGGTAGAATCCAAGTGCGAACCGAGGAGATTGAGAAGCTGGAGATTTCCAAAACACAAGATAATAAATTGAGCAGCTCTAGTTTTAGCAGGAAGAATTCCACTTCAGTATACATACCTAGTAGATCAGGTCTTCGGCAACAGCAACTACCCCTTCCACAGTCCTCTGACAATGCCAACGAATCTCTAGGTCTCGTTGAGATTGGATTCGGAACCGGTGCCGGAAATCTTGGTATTGGTGGCAGCAGTAGTAAAATCAACGGGTGCATTAATTTGAATATTGATAACGTTAAAAACGCTAGCACTAAAAGCAAAGCTAAAATAGCAACTGCAACAAACAATAATATTTCCACAACAGTGATGATCAACAACGATTCTAAATCCAACACTCTTACTAACAGCAATAAAATTAGTCGAAGTGGCTCGATTCTTAATAAACATAATAATCGTACCCGGCCGAGCAAGTGGAAAACGTTCACTTCACGTTTCCGTCGTTCCTCGAGCCTGGCGAAACGTGCGGAAGAAATGAGCGGCCGCCTCAACAGTGACGTCACAGTGGGAAGCCCTCGCGATCATGTAGTACTCGCAAATATGCATTTTGATCATCAAAATCAAAACACTTTGCAGAGAGATCTGCCCACGAAAAAGATAAAGAAGCAATCGAAAAAGGAAATGAAAAAGGAGCAGAAGCTAGCAGCCGAGAGTCGGAAGAGCAGATCAAATTCCAGTTCGAAATCGCACTTTCAAATCAGTAGATCAGCATCAACCAAGAAGCCCATAATAGTTACAACAACAACTACAACAGCAACAACGAGTGGACCCATCAATGAGCGGGAGATTATTTACAGGCAACAGAACGACATCGATGAAGTCATCGATGATGATGATGACTATGATGACGACTATGATATAGGTCCTTCAGCCTCAGTAGTGCGGTCATCAATGTCATCGGCAACGCCACTTCCCCGAAGAAGAAATTCAGCACTGAAGTCTAGAAATACTGGAGGGGGGGGAGTAGAGCAGCCCAAGCTATCAAAGTTACAGAATCAACTCGTCGTTCCGGATTGCGAAATTGCCGATACTGATTCCAGCAGTGAACGGGAAAATTACACTTTTAGACGAGGCGTCGTGTCAGCAACAGCAGTGGCATCGACATCCACTAACGTACCTGCCAATACTATTGCTGGCTCTTCTTTTTCCGGAGCTCCAGGAAAAAGCAAGACAGCTGCTACTTCTGCAACGGCATCCACTATCAGGAAAAGTCCAGGGAATTTCCTCAAATCTTTTCGACTCAAGAAAAATAGAGTGGCTAATGGTGTCGATAATGTCAAAGAGAAATGTGGAGGAGCCGGAGCTGACTGTGCCGATGAAGATGGAGCCTGCCAAGGGAATAATCTGAAGGGAAACAAATTTGAAATAAATGTAAATGTTTCTGTTGCAAAAAATGGAAAACGGGATGTAGGAACTGGGACGGGAACTGGAGGTACATCGAGCTCAGATGGGATCATAAGCCATCAAAATCAAAGTGATGACAATCATAGGAATAAGAATAAGCTAGTAGGAAAACCGGGCAGACCCACTCCTGTTTCGTCGTCGTCATCATCCACATCGGCTTCTTCATCGGCTGTAGTGCCGGCGGGTGGAAGACGTGCTTCGACGAACTCGAAGAATAAGAACGGTACTGTCAGTGGTTCCAGCGGTACAAATATTTTCCAAACGTTTTATTATGCAGGCCGAAGGAATTCGGTGACTGCCAAAGACTTTGACGATGTCACATTGGATTTAGCTAGTGGCGAGCTCAAGAAGACACTTGACGGAACGGTTATTGTCGAGAAAGCGACTGGAGCGGATGTGGACATTGTGCCGGGTGGTGGCTTCTCAATGGATCTCCACAGTACTTGTCTTCCTCTCAATTCTGCCCACGGAGAAGAGCAAAGTCAAGCCGCGGAGTACGGCCAAGTATTTCAGGGACATGAACATCAAGATCAACATGAACATCATGAACATGAGGTTGACGAGGGAGATGGAGACGATGAAGTAGAAGAAGAGGAAGATGAAGAAGGAGAAGGAAGCGTTAAGGAAATTGCCGATGACAGGACTACTTGTACTAACACTCACATGGAAGATGGCAACGGCACTAGCAATAGCAATGGCAATGACAATGACAATCGACTTCGACCAAGTCGTCAGTGGCAAAATCCTCCTCCTAGATATAACAGCCAGAGTGTGAGTAGCAGCAGTCTCAGCATCCACTCCTTATCTTCGTCCAAGGGTTACAATTCCAACCCAAACACGACGGATAAGCAAAAGGATTGCAACTTAAATTTAAAATCAACATCAAACTCTCAACTCAACAATACAATTACGACTATGACGAACGAGTCGGCGACAATGGCCAACACTCAAACTCTCAAGACTCGACGTCCAAGTCGAAGTCGGAAGGATCGGCATCATATGGAAAGAGTTTCGAGTAACAATCTTTCTGATTTGTATGCTTCAGTTGTGAAAGAGAATAAGGTGCGTCTTTTCCATATTACATCTGGCTTTTTATACCCGGGACTTCGGTGTTGCTGTATGTATGTACATATGTATGTATGTATGTGTGTAATACAAGTGTAATGGATTCTAGATATAGAGCTACTTTTGTAAGTTTTGCTACGCGGGGGCTATTTTAAATAAGCTTGCCATTTAAACAGACTTGGGAAAGAACTTTGCAGAGGTAAAGTTGTGTACGTATTGGTACATCTATAGACATATCTAGCTTATCTCGAACAAAAATACATCTCCTTTGGATTCCATTTGGTTCTGACTGTGATGCTACTGCAATAGCTTTAAATAGCTATTTTATTTAATGACCTGGAGAACCAGTTTTCTAAAAGATTAAATAAATTTACTTTTGAAAATCAGAGTATTTTAAAATAAGTACATACTTCAATACGTAAACTATATGAATCTGTTTGGAATTTGCTTGCTTTTAAAAAACGTGTATTCGTGAATGCAAGTTATTTTCAGTGGTTTGCATTCAACATATTAAAATTTTGAAGTGTGTTTACCTCATGAGAATGAGTTTTCACAAAGTGTTAATCACATGAGAACGCATTTTCAAAAAGTGCATTTAACCGCGTAAGAATGCGTTCCCATAAGAACAGGTATTAAAAGGTTTATTTTATGCACAATAATGAACTGCCAAAACGTATGCCTTGAAGAATCATGAAAACAAGAAGTTTTACATTCGGGGAAGCAAGAGCAAGTGTTGTTACATTACCAATTTATAAAATAAAGCTCCTGCTAAGTTTCATCTGTGTTGCTGTAAGAACAGTAAATAAAAGTTTCACTCAATTGCTTCGTTTATGTTACTAGGATAAAGTTAAAGGGAAGAAAAAATGAGCATTCGGTTTAAAAGTGGTAATGCTCATATGCAGTGACGCACAATAATGATATATGTACTGTGACTCTGGCATTGGCGTTGGTTCTACGGGCTTTGTCTTTTTCCATTTTCTACCCAGTTCCATCTTGAAATAGACTCCACACATGCCTACAGTAACACTATAAATACATGGACGTATTTCTTTCTTATTTATAGAGGACATGTTTCTTAACTGTAGAATATATTTATAATATGTAATATCCGCGTGCATTTCACGGTTTCACAGCTGTGTCATTGCTATTGCCATATCAATTCAAAGATTGCACAAAAATCCTTGCTACGTTCATTAGTGTTTATATTTTCTATATAAACATGAGTCTCTATATTTATATGGGGTTTATAAAATGTGAAGTCCATATATCCTCAGATGACAAACTGAAATTCAGACTTTACCTACAACTACCAGCAACTACACTGTACTTTGTGTCCTTTTTTTTACTTGTTTCCGTTGCTACGTTACTGTCTCCTGAAGTTTGTTACTATGGTTGGCTATATGTAAGTGGGTGCTGGTATTCTACTCACCTGCACCTTTCCAGCCTCCGCTCTGAATATTGTTCTTTTTCCGATTTTTTATCTGCAGATTGCTGAAGTCATCACTTTCTTGCCTTATACATATGCGTGTTTTTTGTCCTCGTTTCTTTCAATTTATACAACGTAACGTGTTCTGGTCTTGGTCTTTGTGTCTAGGTTCCTTATCTTTATACTTCATTTTATTTTATGGTCTGCATCAATGCTATTGACATGTCACTATCATCATCATCCCACACGTCTACCAATGTCCCAAACTTTTCCCGCAAAAACTGAAACTTTGAAAGAAGTTAAAGCAAGAAAAATGGAAATGGGAAAGGGAAAGATAAGAAAGTCAAGTGAAAGGAAGATAGATAGGTTTATGAATTTAAAAGTGTATATAAATCTATAAGGATAAGGAATAATGAAGTATGAATTTTAGCTTTTAGTGGTTTGCTTTGCTTTGCTATTTGCCTTTCCTTTGCCCATATGTATTTCCTTAGCATAAGCCTTGCTTGTTTGATTCTTTGATTCTGCGATTCTTTGATTTTACCATTTGATTTGATTTGATTGAAACAGTGTAAATGTTCGCTGTCACATCTCACATGGTTATTCCATTGCATGGCCATGGCCATAGCCACGACTATAGCTTTTCTCGAACTCTCTTGCTCTCTCTCTCTTCAACTGCACTGATAGTAACTTTGATTGAAGATCTCTGTCTCTTGCTTTTACTGTCGATGAACAGTGAACACTATACATTAACCTCTCGGGTCTGTGCATCTGTATGCCAAAGTCTGTGTGACGTATTCACAATTTTCGCATTTGAATGGGAATCGGAATTTTAGATCAGAATTCAAATTCCAATTCCAATTCTTCGACAACTTGGACGTGGAACTTTGTATTCATTTTGAGGATTGTACTAAATGATTTATTCAGAGTTGCAAGAATCATGATTCACCACAGAAGCAGAACCGGTATCAGATCTGGAAATATGTATGTATTATGTTGAGACAGTAGTTAGCCAACAGAAGAGAAACGGTTCTTGCTGTGATACGAAGCCAACTGCCATGTCAAGCAAGGAATGGAACATTGGCATTGGCATTTCCTTGGCCATTGGATACATTTTGAAAATACGCTGTGCTATGCATATTGGAGATTTGAATGAAGGGAATGTAAGATGGAAGGGGAGAGAGGGAGAGAGAGTAGAGTGAGTGAGACTAAAGCCTCTCGACTTAATTTGCATAAACGTGTTCGAGTTTTGGCTCTTGATATCTAAATTCCCGGACTCNGGGAGAGAGGGAGAGAGAGTAGAGTGAGTGAGACTAAAGCCTCTCGACTTAATTTGCATAAACGTGTTCGAGTTTTGGCTCTTGATATCTAAATTCCCGGACTCAAAACTCTTTAGGGAACAAATGGCAGATAAAGTTAGATATGAATATGGAGATATTATGTGTCTCCAGGCTGGAACTGGAACTGCAACTGGAAATACAGGGGAGTATTCCACATCCACGTTCTGCAGCTATGGCTAGAATGCTGGGGCATATCTACATATCTGCATGGCATAGCTGTCTTGGTTTGGCTTGGCTTGGCTGGATAAAAGTATACATAGGATCTGTTGCCAGGATGAGTTGAGTTGAGTTGAGAGCAATATACCAGTCCATCCTAGACCAGGGTTAGAGCAGACCATGTCATGAAAATACAGGAATGATTTTAACTAGTAACGATATGGAGGACGGGCGTACATAATCAGTAGGCCTTTGTTTAAAATTCAGGAAGGGACTTTCCTAATGTGGAATATAACATGTGCGTCTATGCCTATAGGTATGGGATTTATTTTTAGAAGTTTTCGTAGGGTCTTACGCACTGGGACTGTTTCGTTTTATTCTTCGCCCTTTATCTATAAAGGTAGATAATAATAATAACCACCAGTAGTTTTAATCAGCTGTTTTTACTTGCAGTGGTTAATGGACATTTTGAAATATCAACTTTGTCAGCAGTTATTCAGTTTTTTCCGTGTTTGCAAAAGTTTCTGCGTGTTGTTATTTATGAATTTCAAAAATGTGGTCAAGTTTGAACAACTTCATTATGTTAAGCGGTTAACTGTGAAAGGTGCTTTTTGAATTAGAAAAGCTTATCAAAAATTATTTCAATGCTGGTAAGTACGTTGTAAAAACTAAACAACTTTAAAGCAGGAAAAAATGCTTCTTTAGCACAAAAGTCCCTAGTATTTAGTATATGTGACTCTGAACGCGTTCAGAACACAACATATGAGTGTCACACACTCATTAAAAACGAATCTTGGACTGCGGTATGGGCTTTTGGTGCACTTTAAATGTGCTTTACATGTTTAGATACATTTTAGGTAATGCATTCTTACTTCGTTCATAATTATGCAAGGCTTTGGGCGCATTAGATACACCAGTTTTTACAGTGTATATAGTTTTCTTTTACCATTTCTTATTTTTGGTTCCTTTAGCCCGCTCTTTAAAATTAAAGTTGTAATAGTTGCGGGAAGATTGTAGGTTTTAGGGTTGTGGGTTTAAAGTGTACTCAAGCTGTATTGTCGTGGTCCCTTTCGTTTTGATCCTTGTATATGATACACTGCATAATTAGTATGCTATCACTTTCACCCCACGGAAATTTGCTGGAATGAGAAGACTCACTTTCAGATCAGGCAGAAGTGCGTAGGTAGTATGTTTATACCCACATGGAATGTCTTTAAGTTCCTTGTTCCTCCTTGTACTCAATTGAGCGGATTCGAAATGTTGGAAACATATGCATATTGTTTAAAATATACATGAAGGAGGGCATGTACATATACACTATGGTACGGTGCAGTGGGGTAGGCACTTAATTTAAAAACATCTTACGTTTACGTTATTCGTTGTGAGAGAGGAGAAGAGGTTGACAAGTGGAAGTGGAATGAGAAATATCCACTGTCTACCGCTTTTACCGTTCCGCTCTTCTAATTCCACCTTCTTCCCTCTTCATCATCTCGGTCTCTATTTCTGTCCTGTCCTCTTCTCCTCTGTCGTGGCATCTTCCTCCCGTAAGATATGCATAGGTAGGGAGAAGCTTCTACTTTCTGCTACACCGTCTATCGCCATATCACATCATCTGGACTGGAACCTCTTCCCTTTGTATTTCCTCCGGTTTTCTTTGATTTGCCGGCTTCAGTCTTCCATACCGTTCCATGCATTCCTTGTATAAACTTTACATAGTTTCCTATTGCCTTGCCTTCCCATGACTTGCTTCATCTTGTCTTGTCTTGTGTCAGCAATTCAAGCATTCACTGACTGTATTACCTTCACTTGAGAAAAGTGCAGCTTCCTGTATAGTTACCATTGGCGTTGGAGACACGAACTGTAAATGGCGAGCAGTGTTGCGTAGATTGTCGATTTTGGAGCCCAGTTCTTAGGTTTTCCTTATATTTAAAAATCGTTTGTATTGTTTTCCTTGTTACAGTTAGTTGCGGTACATTATACGTATTTCTACAAAAATTCCAAGTAATTTCTCACTTACCGCTTACGCGTGCTTGAACTGTTGCTGCCCCCACTCTTTGGTTTTCCGAAAGTAACTATTGACAAGAACTAGACACCATTAGTTCGGGGCTTTTGCTTTCTCCCTTTGCTTTCCCTTGAGTTGCTTTACGTAACTTATTTTGATAATTTGATAAGGATATTATGGCAAGTCTATGGAAAAGGAAAACCGCAAGATTTCCACATGAAATAGCATAGAAAATTACAGTTAGTGGGGCATGATTGCGGTCTTCTTTTAGTCTTGTTACCTCCATCGTCTCCACGTAAATCCTCTTGGTGCTTGGATGCATGTACCAAAGAACGTTAGCATTCCTTTTCCCTTTAAAGTGAATGCAAACGTTAGTGTCAGCGTCAGCGTTAACGTTTCCTTGCACACAATATAGTAGCAAAAATGCACTGCAAAGAAAGCATAATAATACCATATTCTAAGATATCTATGCAAAAACTAATGCCGATCCCAATGCCAACGAGTAAATGTAGGTACATATACCTAAGTATGTTTATAACGCTCGCATAAGCACCTGCATGTCTATAGTTATACAGCGATTTATTTTGAACTTAAATTCCAATCTCTTTTCTTCTTTTATTGAATGCATTACGTATGCACAGACAGTGAAAGCGTAATACGGATGCGTGCATACCTACGCCAGTCTGATTCTGCATTACCGCTGCCATATTATCTACACTTTGTACTCCTTTGTACTATACACTGTGTCTGTGTGTTATTATCCGTCTGTTTTTTTTTCTTCCGCACTTTTGAAGCTTGTAATGCACTCACTACTAGACTAAGCTTTCTCTGATATCTGTATTTCTTATGTTTCACTGATGCTATGCGATGTGAAGTTGTGAAGCAATAGGTTTTCGGTGTAAAAGGGGAAGACAGTTAGAGAATCGGCTCGTTCAAGGGCGGGCGAAGCGCGGTTTAATGTGTCTTAAGTTCCATGTTAGTCAAATACTTTTTCATTATGATAATGTGCAATTTTTTAATGAAGATAACAATCGACTCTTTTAGCTTTAAATGTGGCTTCAAGACTAACATCTATTTCAGTTCAGTAGCTCAAGCAGACTTTTTTAGAATCTGAGATTAAACTGCTTTAGGACCTAAAAAGAATATCATTTAATGGAATATGGTGCTTTTATAATTTATAATAACGTCACTTTTCAAAAAGACATATTTTTTGGTGTGAGGTTTGTGTTTAGAAGTTGCTCCTTCAAAATTTCAAATCCTTTAAAAAATGGCGTTCTTTCCAAAGGGCAGATTTCTTCAACTAAGCACTTTTAAAACACGTGAACTCTTAAGAATGATTTTTAGTGTGGTAGAATATTGGTGTTCACTGGTTTTAAACAATACCAAAAGTATCGTTTTTTTGAAGATGTATTGCACTTCAAAATTGAAATAAGGATTTTATATGAAAATCACCAAAGCTTCTTTAAAGCGCGATTCAAAAATCACTTTACTTTTTAACTTTTTTTTATTTTTTGAGATGCTTGTATTGAGTTTCAAGCCCACTCAGCTCATCTCACGCTTATGACGCATACGGATGCAGCTGTACCGTCTCTTTGTACATATTTTGAGTGTGCTGTTCTGTTGGTGCTCATGTAGTTGGTAGTTGTGCATGAACACTCTGTGAAATTGCATTTTACTTGACTCCTTTCATCATTTGCATGTAGCACAGCCTGAGTCTGCAGTCTGCATTAATACAATTTGTCATTCTATTTCTTTCCTCTTCTCTTGTCCCTCGTCTGCCTCCAAATCTGAATTCAAATATCCGTACTTGATCCTACCATATGCACATCTGTATTTCGTGAAACCGACGTGGGTACTTGGGTGGTAAGATGTGAATCTTTTCTATTGTCTGTTCTCTTCTCCTGTATATACACATTTTGCTGTTCTGTTTTATTCCATCTTGCTGATCTGTGATACCTGCTCTGCCTCGAGAGATACTCAAAATCGCATATTCGATAAGGAAAAGCTGCCGACCATGCAGTAGCTTCTCCGTATCGCTTTAAAAATCTCTGTACCTAAAATTCCTTTTTAACCCACAAAAAGTTTGGAACACTCGGTTGCTATTACTTTTGCAAGTACAAGGTACAAGTTGTGGATGACGTCAAGGGAAGCATTTCAAGGAACGTACATGATTTACGACAAGTGCATATATACCTACATACCCACACCAACACATAGTTTTCTCATGTCATTTCAGATTGCATTGCATTCTCATTCGCATCCACATCCACATTCAGTGGGTTCATATGTGTCCCCAAAAAAAGCTGGAAACTCAGCAGTGGATTGAAACAACAGAACAAAGAAAATCTGTCCCAGAAGGCAGTGGAAAAAATATGCGCTCAAATTCCATAATTTCTATGATTGAAATCGAATTCAAAGGGCATCTTGCCGTCTTATAGAAAGCGATTTGGAAAACGACTGTTATTTTCCGTACTGTTCTTTTTCAGTGTAGACACTTATCTATGCATAATTTTTGTAGGGCACGGTAGTAACAGTAACAGTAACACATGGACGTGTCTTGTCTCGACTTTTCTTGCCTTGTCTTGTCTTGTCAATTTAATATCATACTCACACATCTTTCCTCTTTCTCTTTCTCTCTATGTTTCAAATTTCCCAATTCCCGATTCCAATTCTCAAGGAAAGTGCAACAGAA
>JAAXYX010002921.1:0-15869 GCA_036851915.1 Ptenothrix huangshanensis | reverse complement strand
AAAGTCCAAGCCACTTTCTCCCAGTCTAAAGTATACAAAGCACCAAAGAACCCACCTACGCTTACTCTTACTCTTACGCTTACACTAACGCATTTGCATGTGAGCTCTAGAACAAGAATCAGAATCAGAACCAGCACCAGCACCAGCACCAGAACCAGGGCCAAGAACAAGACCAAGACCAAGACCAGGACAAGAGAAAGAGAAGAAAGAAAGGAAAGGAAGAACAATTTCTCGGGAATTGCTCCCTCCCATGTATAAATATTCGTATGCTTACAAACATACGGATTTCTCTATTGTCTTCCCCTGCCCTTCTTCCATCCCTGTATGATGTCTCTGCATGTGTCTCCTTGTACAAAGCGAGGGGAAGTGGAAGGAGCTCATCTTAGCTTCCCTCTCAGTGTCTTCGTCTCCGTCTTCGTCGTCGTCTTGGCCCTAGTACTTTTGCCCGAACCAACCTCGAACATGAAATCCTTTCATATCCTCCTGTGTCTGGAAGCTCATGCATGCATTATTTCATTCTTGACGGTAATATATATGTGAACGTGCGGAATCCTGTATGTGTAGTGGTACATTTGTATTATTCACTGCACTGGAGCAACTAACAATTCATTCATTCTAGCTCCTACTGCTACTGCTACTGCTACTGCTACTGCTTTCAAGACTCTGAACTTGGTCTCCATATTTATCCATATGTAGGCATGTCATGTTTTCCCCTCTCATCAGATTTACAGGGAGGTAGAGTTCCAAGAAAAACCAGTGTAGAGGCAGGGGCAGATGAGCGGGACTTGAATGCGTCTACAAGTCTAGACAAACATGGTAGATGTAGGTATGTACCTACACAGAGGAGGTGCACATTAAGGAATAAACTAAACAGAAAATCTTCTTTTCATAAACGTGAAAGTTCGATTTAAATTGCCACACTTTGTGTGTCTCGTCCCTCCCATTCACTTTCTCCATCTCTCGCCCTCTTCCTAGTTGTTTCTATGTAGTTGGAACAATGCAATGTTCGTGTTCAAACAAACAGAAGAGGCATTCAGACAACTCGCCGTACATAGTAGTTATCCTAAAACTAAATCAACCGGCTAACAACTACAACATTCATTTCGCTTTAGTCTTTATGTACATTGTAAATAAATACCAAACTCCAGCGTGAATTCTTCCAGTCTCCCGAAGCCTTCGAGTTATCCATTATGTGTTGCCATCGTATTGCATCGCATCGCATCACATCACATCCCATCGTCAACAACCAAGTGAAGACCAAGGGAACGTAATGTTGAACGCCAACTCAAACTCAAACTCTGAAACTTCAACACCAACACCAACACCGTACACCGTCCTGAGAGCAGCGAGTCATCGTATCGTGATTGCCATCGCCATCATCTGAGCTGCCACGAGCAGTAAATCTAATCGCGAGCTAAAGTTACTGAATTGTGTTATTAAATCTTTTATTAGTCCTAGGCGTAGATTTTACAAGACGATGCTCCACAAGATATGAACGAGTGTAAACATAGTCAAGAGTGGGAAATTAAAGAGAGACAGCCAGGGCTTTTTAAGTGAGCCAGTGAGTACATCCTCACACTATTCACGTTTAAGTGAATGATCCAATTTCTTATATTTACTGCACATAGTAACATTAACATGACTTTGTTTGTGACTTTCAGAGTGGGATGGGGAACGGTGGAGGCGAGGAGCATATGGAACAAGATAACAACAATAATCTTTACATTGAGCAGTCAAAAGTTTTTAAGTGTCCCGTTATAGCTACATGCATGCATATTTATTAAGTGAGCACTCCGTATTTTTTCAAGGGTTCTTCTCTATACCGAAGTCCAAATGCAGTGGGGTAGGAAGTTACCTCCACAATGAATATAGATATAGATATAGATATGTGTATATATACCTATACTATCCTATCCACATATATACCAAGGTACCTATGTGCTTCAGAGATTATATCATTAAGTCAGAAATATACTGGATTATTATACAGCTAGATTTAAAGTTGCCATGAAAATGTTGATGTTGACACTACGCCGCTTTTCCACAACTTCCCTCTCACATTTCAAGATTATCTTTCATGCTCCAAAGATTTCATTTGTAAAATTGAAAAGCGCCTTAAGTATCATGCTTTTAGCGAGACAGCACCGGCAAGAGTTTCAAGTATCTGTTTCTCCGTGCAAAAAGACAAGTAGGAGAAGTGAGAAAGTTGCAGGTAGTGAGGGACAGCAGTAGGATTTGACGCTTGGATAATACACATATTATCTGTATGTAAGCAATCATTTTAACTCTCCTTGCTCTGCTCATGTGATGTGAAACATGTCACATTTTAACAATGTAGGTACTCGGCGCACATCAGGAAATATAAATACCTATCTATATATGCCATTAGTATATAGGTACCTAGGTAGTTTGTTTATATATATTTTCAACGCGATAAACATACGTGTCGATTAAACCCTAACCTGGAAAAAAATGAAATGTCGTTGGACATTTACCAAATCTAGTAACATTAGCATTTCGCCCCTCCATCTTTTCCTCCTTTGTCCTTCAAATGTAAAAACTTGTCATGAGATTTTTATACTTTTTTATTGTTATTAGTTCTAAGCAAACAATAATGATGGACCTAAATAAGAATTAATGAGCAGCTGTCGTCACGTTTGTGTGACTTGTGTCATCTCCCTTTTGGGACGAAGACACCATGAATAAATTATGAGAGTGGGGAAAATACAGACTATAATTATACCTATTCGAATTATACTGTGGTACACTGAAAAAACTAAAGAATCTCAAACAGGGGAAAATGCATCTAAATGAAAAAATTCCTACACATGTGTAGTATAATTATGAACGATGTTAGAAACATTTTAAGTGCATCCCAAACTCATTAAAATGCATCTATAAAATGCGAAATGCAGTTTTTATTCACGTCGATTTCCCTTTTCTTGTGTTTTTCAAAATGTCTATTTTTACATGGTTCAAAATGTCAATTTTTAATTTATACGCTCTTGAAAATGTTCAATTTTTTTACATTTATACGCTTTTTGAAAATATTCAATTTTATTTATTTATACGCTTTTTGAAAATGTTCAATTTTTTATTTTGTACTTTTTGACAAGATGCGTTTTAGATGTACTTGAGATGCATCCTAACTTCATTTATAATTATACTAAATACAACTTGGTTTTTGGCGCTTTAGATGCACCAGTTTTCACAGTGTACGTACTCCATAAAAGAATATTTTCATCCGCACCAAAAAATTGAGAAATGGATGAAAATCGTGGCATTCTGTGGTGGTATCGATAACAGTTACTGAGCTTCGTCTGGTGTGGAACTGCAATCATGGCGACACTCAAACTCACTGTGACGCGATAGTGTAATCAAGCTCAAATTCCTGGGATAATACGCAAATAATAAACCCCGTCATGCTTGCTTACGACGAAACACATAGCAAACAGAAATTCCGCATACTATCACTTGAATACAAGTATTTCTCCCCTTGCTTCTTGGAACGGAGTAGAATTCGTAGAAGAGCAAAATCGTATCCACTGGGGTCACTTATAATCTTGAAAACATTGTTTGGTTTGGGCGTTCATCACCCGTTATGGGGTTACGGTTTCTTTTCTTCTTTGCTTTGCGGGTTGTAGGATGATGCACGTTCATAGATAGATAGATAGACAGATGCCGTAGAAGTGAAGATAGAAACCCACCGACCTATACGTACATAGGTTTGTCTTAACTCTCAACTGATTCTATCTGGAATTTAGTGGGATTGCGGTAGAGAATGTGTTGTCTAGTGGAAGGATTGTTGCTTCTTAACTTGCGATTAGTCGTATATATAATATATAAGTAATATTGCGAGAGAAATGGAGGGACGAGAGTATAAAAGATGAGCAGAAAAGCGTGAGAAAACACACGCTTCATCACCCATCTGCTTCCTCCTTTCCCTCACTCTCCCCCAATCATTCCCTCAAGACCTTCTTTTCCTCGATGAATCTTTCCAATTTTCACTGAACCGAAAAAGCCAATCCATTTCCAAGGCTTCGTCGTTTCCTCCTTTGCTCTCGTGTCTTGTCTCTTATTCTCCTCCAGTATTCAACCCATGCCATGCCATGCCATGCCATGCCATTGTGGGGCAGGCCAGACTTTGGTCTTGCCTGTCCCACTTTTTTTGTTTCATTGACTATTCCAAAAATTGGATAAAAAGAACGAGGGAAGGAACACTTTCTAATTACTCTCGCATCACATTTTCTTAATTAAACTGTATAGTTCGTCATATCTACGAGGACAGGTAGATCAGCCGGTTCATATTATTAAAAGGTATTATTTCGGTGTAATAATCTTGAAGACAGTATAGCTGGAGTTGTATTTGCTATATCTGTAGGTGTATTGTGTACATATCCATCTTGAAGTAGATTGATGCTAGACATCTAATCGGAAGGACTGTAGGAGGACTAGGACAAATAATAAAGCCACCTTTTCCTTCTCACTTCCTCTCACGACCCAAATTGTCTTTCTATTCCCGTCTTGCCATTTTCAATCGAAAATAATGATGGATTGGCAAAACTACACAGATGCCTAGAGATGCATTGATGTCGATGACGATGACGATGACGATGACTATAATAATGTGAGAATATTCACAATTCCCATATTTTTTGCAAGGAAATCTCTCCTTTTTTCCTCTCCTATTTATAAATTCTTCATTGATGTGTACAATAGCTCAAGTGTTTGAGAAGGAAAGAGGGAGAAAGTTTGTGAGTATTCAACAATTTCAACATACATCGACTTTGCACAAGTAGTGATTAAAATAAAGAAAGGAACCCCTTGAGAAAAAGTTTCTTTCACTTTGCTTTCTCAAAGTCAGTCAAGTGTGAATTCATTCCTTACTTCATGGACCAGTCTTTCGTCTTCTTTCCTCTTCTTCTTCTTCTACTTCGTCTTCTTCTCCTTCTACACACAACCTCGTCTCGGGTGATGAAAGAAACGAAAGCTGAATAATAAAAGTTGGGGAATTGAAATTTAAAATAGGTTGAGATGTTGGGAAATTTGAATATACATTTTTTTTCTCTGCTTTATTATGAGTTGTTCAATTTGCAGTTAAAATTTTCATCTGGCAGCATTACTTTCGTTCCAACAAGCTACAAACTTTACCTTAAGCACCCATAGGTATATTATACCTATGCATGTATGTATGCTCCTTTCACTTTTCATAGCTTTATTAAAAATGAATGCAAAGTAATTTGATTATACTTTTCCATCATATTATTACGGAAATTACGTCTTAATAAAGCTAAATGCATTTTTTAAGGATTCACAGCTAGCTACTCTGAATACTTTAGCTCCTAAGTGCTCAAGTGGTAGGGTATGATTAAGCAAATATGTATGTATGTGTGTAGCCATTGCATTCATTTCATCCACGTTCAACTTGACTTGATGCACCAGCACCACGGTGGGACAAGGATTGAGTAGAAAATATGTCTGAGATTTTAGAGTGTAATTCTACTTTCTTTCCTTGACTATGTATGTATGCAATCGTTGTTAGGGAACAATGATTATTTACCTTGTTACCTTCAAGGGGAGAATGTGACGAGGCGATGGAGAAGGAAGATCTTGGTTCCCTTAAACCCAATTAACTAAATTGAGGATACCAGAACCAGAACCAGAACCAGAACCAGAAACAGTACGAGCATTAAGATAAATAAATTTATTTCACGCAGCTTAGTTCTAACGTTGTTGCCATCTTCAATTTTTACCAGAACCAGAACCAGAACCAGAACCAGAACCAGAAACAGTACGAGCATTAAGATAAATAAATTTATTTCACGCAGCTTAGTTCTAACGTTGTTGCCATCTTCAATTTTAGTTTAAGTGTTGGGGAAAAAAAGGAAGAGAGCCAACATAAAAAATTGAGTGAACCGTCGACCTAATTACACTTCCAAGAAAGATGAAATAAAAGCATTTCAAATGGGAAAGCATTCAACTCGTGATTAATTCCTTGGGATTCTCGTCAGTGCAATACTATAGAAATGAGAATACACGAGGAGATCCATGAAATTACAATGGGAAGCTAAACCAAACGAAACCAAGACAAGCCAAGTCTTGCCATGTCATTCCCTGCCAAGCAAAATACCTATGTACCTAACTCCATGTATAATGCAATGGAGAAATACAGGGCAGCAAACCATTACATTCATTGTATATCAGTATTCATGAGTGCTCAAGAAAGAGGATGAGCGGAATCACGAGACTGTATGTATATAGTGGGATAGGAAGGATTTAAAATGAGAGCTTAAGTTCAGTTACAGTTGACGATTCTGTACACTACTGTCTTGTGTCTTATGCAAGAAATATTCAGTCGTTCAGTCGCTCGTCTTCGTCTTCGTCTTCGTCTTGGTCTTTGTACACATTGCTCCGCCCCTCCCATTTCCTTTCCTCAATCCTCGCACCCCCTTCGTGTACTTATGCATCTTCAGGCAGGATTGTCGTATTCCCGTTCGCATTATGATTTACGTTCGTCTTCAACCAGAGACACACCAGACTCAATATTTTTCTTTTTCTCTATGTACCTACCTACATATAAGCATTATGCATGGTCATTGTAGATGTATTTGTAACTATCCCAGGGCACAATATACATTTGCACCCACATATATATGTATAGGGACTGCAGAATGCATTGCATGCAAATATAAACTCTGCTCATGTTTTATGCTAAATCTTGAGTCATATATTATCCCAGAGCTGATATATTTATATGGATTGCTATTCTACTTCTACTTCTAGTCATGAATATGATCACTGATGATGAATATTTCAGACTTGTTCTTATACTATTGACATATTAGCAGGAGCGACTATAGACTTAAGCTCGTCTTCTTCCTCTTGCTCTTGCCCATCTTCTAATATCCCTTAATGTGTGCACGTATACAGTGGTGTAAGTGTATAGGTAGGCAAGTGTATTATAAAATATGTCCTAGTCATAATATATAACATAATATCCTGATGACTCGACTGTACAGTCAGATAGGTTTGAGGAGGAAAGCACTTTAGAATAAGCGAAGGGAGTAAGAGAATAAGAAAGAGAGAGAGAGAGTGTGAGAAAACGAATCCATGTATTCAGACCCAGACTCACTCACATCAGACCAAGTCAAACAGGGACATAACTTATACACACCAAGCTAAAACTAAAAACTAGTGCCATCCATATCCATCCATGGATTGAGAAACAAGGCGAAAGACAAGACGAAGAAAAGCAGAGTAGAGTGAAGTAAAGTAAAGGCAAGGCAAGGCAATGCAAGGAACGGAATGGAATGGAATGGAAAGGAAAGCAAAGGCGTGTGTGGTAAGAAATAGGAGTGAGAGCGACTAAAGTGAGTCCCATTGAATAAAAGCTATCTTCACACACACAGCCCCCAAACAGAACACCGTACAGAAGATACTTATTGTAAGAACTCGAATCCAGACTTGTACTTTTCTACACTATGTATCTACCATTCCATTGCCAAAGTTGAAGTGAGTCAGAAAGGGAATATTTTTCACTACACACATATATATTCACACACCCAGTCCCACCTAAGATGAAAATTGTTGTGTTGGGTAAAAGTAAAAGTGGAAGTAAATGTAGAGCGTTCGGAAGATACGAGAGACAATAGATTTTAGCGTGGTAAAAAGCTTTTAAACGGTCGATACGAGAACATCGTCAAGCATCTTTTCAACACTTCAAATATCGCGGAGCGAGTGAGGAACGTAAAAACAGTTTGTACTCTCTCACCTAAATACATAAGCAGGCAAAGTGGAAGGAAGGGGGCGTACATACATGCATTCACAATTTTTTCTCAAGTAGTTCTTCTTTTTTTTAAAAAAAAACCTAGAGATTTACCTCGGTTTCATGGCAGCCGCACCGTCAACGTCATGGCTGTTTCTGCACACGCATTACTTCCGAATACTATACCCGTTCCCTACAAAACTCCTTCTCTCCTCACTTCCTTCTTTTTTGCCGGTGCTTTGTGCCCATAGTCGTTTCGGTTTGGAAATAAATCCTAACTTGGCCATGTTTGAAATGGGGCCAGTAAGTACAGGGTAGGAAGAGTGACTGTGACTACTCGGTGACTACAGTATGTTAGGTTACAATGAGTACTGTAGAAAGCTGCAAAGGAACGATTAGAATTAAAGTTAGGTAATCTTGCCATAGCATGTCGAAGGGAGAACTCTTTGTTAAACTTATGCTGACGGGTTTCCTTGTAGGGTCTGTCGAGACAGATATAGCTATAAGTGATTCCTTGTGTGCACGTAATTTGTAGTGTGGAGAGTGTTCCTGGATATAAGTATGAGACGCTGGAGAATCGTGAAACCAAAAAGCTGAAGCCAAAAAACTAACCACTAACCACTTACTATCTACCGCGAACTCGCCTGCCTCTTCGTCTCAGTAGCATATACATGCATAGGAAGCATATCTCGGGTATTAATCTCGAGTGTTGAGAAACATGTGAGTTAGTGGTTGGTTTGGCGTGGTTCTGTTTAGTTGAGTACAACCACAAAGATACAGATACTTAATGCGTACATATTTTACGGAAGATAGTGCTTAATATCAATAATAGGAGGCTTGGCCAGCATGCAGGCGTGTATGCATGGAAGCATCAAGCAAGTGAAGAAGGAAGGGAAGATGTACACCTTATGTACATGCAGTGCAGTGCAAGGCTCGCTCTGGCTATGGCTATGGCATTGGCGCTGGCACTGGCACTGGCACTGTCTGCGACCACGACGGCTCCCCGGTAGTTCCACTGACTGAGTGAAGGAAGTAGACACTTTTGGTTTTGTGGGTATAGCCACGTACATGTAAATGGTTCAGCTGCACGTCCAAACCCCGTAAAGAGTGAAAGAGTAAGTAAGCGACGAAAGAGATAGATGGGAAAAGGAGGAGAGTAAAGTAAAAGCTTGGCTGCCACTTACTTCCTCGACTTGCTCTAAAAGCATCCCGCCTCCAAGCCTTCCAAATTACCGACATGAACATAACATCACACATAAAGACAACCAAGAGAAAAAGAAGAAACTCCGTTCGTTTCCCCAGTCCTTTTATTTATTACGGATTTTTAAGTCCAAAAAAGAGGATTTCCAGTGTGTAGAAAAATATAATCCGTCGTTTTACTACCACAACCCACACACAAGTGTATATTTATTAGATATAAGGAGAACAAATCCACAAGGATCCGTATACGATCCAGGGATACTCTCTTCAACTTCGTTCCCGTGGCATGTGGGCTTTGGTTAAAAACTCATGAGTTACTAGTTCAACTCGACTCGCTATTGTATCTGTAGCCCGACGTGGTATGGTTTCTGGGCCTCGTAATAATAACAAAGGAAGGAGAGAGGAGAAGGAAGGAAAGAAGGGGTAAGTAAAAATCCAGGGCGAGAAAACGACGGTACAAAAGTTTTATTTTGCATGAAAAAAAGCTCAAGTTTTTTTATTGGTTGTAAAAAAATTCTGCCCGTTCCACAAAGTTTTTTTTAAATCCTTTGTTATAGCACGCTTTGAGATGATCATTAAAATTTAACCCAAATATTTTAATTCCTCCACCTTCCCCTGCTCCCAGCTGGAGGGAAACAGACGTCAACAACTATTAAAAGGGTTCATAAAAGAGAAGGAGAGAGTATAAAAGATATATATTGTGGTCACTGCGACAGCCTGGATTGGTTGAGTGTCTGCTGGGGCTCTGTTTCTGTTGGTGACTGTAAGCCGCTCAAGTACCTTCCTAGGTACCTAAGTAGCATTTGATATTTCGATGAAATTTATATTTACTTAGCGCAACATATGTTTCATTTCTTAGCCATTTTATGACCTCGGAACGACAACGAGGTATTTCAATTTAAAAACTCAAAGTACTCAAAAAGGATAAACGGAAATTTGAAGTTAATTCCAAAGTTGAGACAACCATAAATTTGCTCACCTTTCACGAGCTTTTGTGTGCAGTTGGCCGTGGTCGTTGTCGCTGTCGTTGGTCGTCGGTCATGGCTGAGCGCAAAGTTTTATTTCTATACGGAGTCAAGTTAGAGAATACGCCGTTTCATGCACGGACCTCTGACTCGAGCGGATGTTTTTATGGGTAAAGTTGTGTAAAACTCACTGCAACGATTCGGATCAGCTAACATTACCCAGGATTTCTCTGATCTATCTCACCATGTATAGGAACGAATATATTTTCTCCTCTCTTTCTTCCCTCTCAAGGAACAAACTGGGCACTTAGGATTTGTCAAGACAAAATAGCCATATGCAAACTATATATCTCGCTCACAGTCTCACAGTCTCACAGTCACAGTCATCCTGGCTTCCCTTCCAATGTCCTGCTCTACTCAAGGGCTTAAGTTCACTATCCTTCCCTTAATGTCTAGACGTAAAACATATTACATGTCAAGGACTGCTCAAAGAGACAAATAGCTCGCTGATATAATGGCATGGGATTCTTTCTGTCATTTCAAAGAACACGGAACCAATTCGCTCTGAGTTTGGTTTCGTTTGGTTTGCTTTCCTTTCGCTTGCTTTGCATGGCTTTGCTTTGCTTTGCTTTCCCTTCCTTTGTCTTGCCTGGCTTGAGTTCGAATTTGGAATACAAGAAAAGAAAACTATTGCCACTCACAGCTTCCGCCCTTTCACATGTATCCCCTCCAAATATTCATTTTCCACAAAAATCATTCCATCCATATTAGTTTTGCAGTTCAGGCCTATCCAAGACCAAGACCAGATATTGACATGTGTTGTCTCTATATACATGAACATGAACGTGTTTAGATTTTCTACCATTCTAGCGACCTCTGACGCAATGACATTTTAAAAAATTGCTGCCAATCCCACAGCCTGCATTTGCAACTTCTTGCCCTCGTTTCCAACCTCCACATCCCGATCTCCGTCTTATTCGATTTTGGTTGAAAATGGATACTGTTTTTTATATTCGTGGACATTGTGTTCCTTGTTACACTCATGGTTAAACAGCGAGCATATTGTAAAACCTCGTGAATCTAAAACACCAAGAACCTACTCGTATCTAACTTCAGTTTAATAGAAACGCAGTTAGAATGCATTTCAAGTTCACATAAAGTGCATGTAAAAATCTAAAGTGCATAAATAAAATAGCACGTTTATGTAAAGCACATCTTGAAGTCCAAGAAATCAGAAGTTCCCTTTTGCAAACGCACTGTTTTAAACAAGTTAAACACCATCATTTCAAACTCGTCCAAAAATTCATAATCACATCTTTTCAAAAATGTTCAAAAATTTATAAGCACGTCGCTTTAAAAAAGTCCAACATTTCATAAACGCACCATTTCAAAAATCTCCAAAAATTCATAATCATACCTTTCAAAAATGTTCAAAAATGCATAAGTACGTCGTTTCAAAAATGTTCAAAAATTCATAAGCACGTCGTTTCAAAAAAGTCCAACATTTCATAAACACACCATTTCAAAAATCTCTAAAAATTCATAATCACACCTTTTCAAAAAAGTCCAGAAATTCATAAACATACCATTTTAAAAGTTCAAAATGTCATTAACAGAACGCATTTTGAGATGCACTTCAGATTTTTCTCTGCACTTTAAATGAACTTGTGATGCATTCTGTGTTCATAATTATGATTCTTTAGCTTTTACAGTGTACACATTACCAAACAAGGTATGCAAATGCAATTTTCTTTCAATGGATGTATACTACACATAGATTTTCCCGCAACCATTAATTATATATTCATTATAAAATTTTGCCTACCATTGACTCTTGCTTGCTAATGCCTTATTGTATTAAATAATTAAAAATATTAGCTGTAGGTATGTGTTAAAGTAATTAGTGTCCGTCGCAATAAAGGCATAAAGGAATAAATGGAGCCCATTGGATCAGGTAAGTAAGAGTTGGTGGAGAGCGGGTAGACAAAAATGTGTTTGAATGGTGGACGTATGTATGTAGCAGTGAAAGCTGACGTTTCTATAGACTACCTCTGTGTCTACTACCTCCTGTATGGCAAAATACTGACAAGTTTGTTAGTTTGCGACTGCGACTATGAGCCAATGACTAGGTACATCACCACACTGTATCTGACATATATATTATTATACCCCTGCACACACAAACACAGGAGTTTGGTGCCGCTGCTGTGTAAAAGCAATCACTAATTCCATGCTCAGTGTTTCTCAAAATGAATGCGTGTGTGTGATGTGGATGTGGATGTGGATGTGGATGTGAGTATGTTACGTCTTCGGCTTTCATGCGGAACAGAACAAATAAGGTGTACCTTAGGGAAAGTTTGATCAGACGTGGAAACCTCATTAACAAAGGATTAAATCCTCAGAGTGCAGACAATTTCTCTACTTCTCCCTCTAATCACAAGAACAGATCTTTTGCTCATTGTATGCTTCGCCCGCCTTCATGCTTCCAATTGAGAACAACACTTCAGCAAAGGACAGCCAAAGGCTCAAAGGCCTGGTAAATGTATGCAAGGAACCTTATGGGCTCCCGTTCACCATTCGCCTTCCGCTTCCTTCATGTCTGCCATATACGCATATACCAAACCAAACCAAACCAAACCATCATACCATACCATGCCATACCATACCACATATACCTACCCCACTATTCTTCTTCCGTGAGCAAATAACTTGAAGAGCCTGTAAGTAGTAACTAGTAACTAGCGAACCAGTCCATGCAACGAGAACGAGAACAAGGAGGCGAACGAGAAAGGAAGGACGGTTGAAATGGTCCAAGTGAGCTGTGAATGTAGATGGAAAGGGAACAAGCAATCTGAAAATATACCAGCTCGTTTTGGTCTGGCAAGTGTGAATTAAATACAATACAATTACCGTTGTACACAACATGAGCTGCAATAACTTTTCCTAATGTAAAGTCACATTGTGGGATGCGGCGGGGAAGGAGAGCGACAACGGTAGACCAGTCACAGTAGTATCGGCAATGGAATTTATTTGGAAACATTCTGCTTTCCCTTATTTGTCTTCCGTGTCCTACGTCCTACCAAAGCTGAATCTGCTCAGAGTCGTAACTTACGTGAGAGCTTAGACCTCGTATCACCGCCTTCTCGTCATCATTTTACCACGACGACTTTGCATACATTTGCGAATCCGAACGCGTAATTATTTGTCTCTGTTTTGTTGATGTTGCCCACTCATTTGCGTTTCTCATGTTCTCACAGTTTATACGTACCTTTTGGCACAATCCTACTACACCAATCCTCAACTCAGCCAGACTCATCTGGGTTGGAATTTTCAATTGCCATTAGACCATTATTGTTTTCTGTTATTACAGATAAGTTTGTTGGAAGCAGAGGAGAACGATGTTTTTGTACTAGCAGCTCTTCTTGTTGTTATTCTTCTTCCCTCTCTCTCTCTCTCTCTCTCTTACTAGAGTCGTGTTGTATTGCTGACATTTCTGCACAATGTAATGTTTGACTGTTTACGACGGACTATTTACTCATGTCGAAGGGCAGCACAATAAATTCGCCTGTTCTTCAAATTGAGTTTCAATTGAAAATTTCCGAGTTTCATTTACACGTTCATTTTCCATCCAGCAACCAATCGCATCGTATTTGTTTTCTTGTACTCTCGGTGTATCTATGTGAGAGGAAGAAAGAATGTCTACTTTCTAGCCATTTATTCAACCCTGTGGATTGCACAGCTCATAAAATCCCGAACAACGAGCAGTGAAATGGAGAATGGGCTGAGCGCTTACTTTTCACTTTTCACGCTCATACAAGAATTTCCAATGAACCTACGATTACAATTTCACTTTCAGTTATCTTCCGAGCTGGGATCTAGAAATTCGCTCACTGGGTATACATGAGTACATACACTGAGTTCAAGTGTATTGCATAAAATGTTATGTAATGTATCTTTTTATATTGGATTGGCAACTTCTCGTCCGTTTGCTTGGGAAACGTAAGTCAAGTCTATGTATTTTTGCATTATGCAGCTACAAGGTAAGGGGGTAGGTAGGAAGGTTCCATGCTACGCGAGATACTATATCAAATGTTCATGGGCATACATAGCTATAGTCGTAGCCATTGCGCTGCCACACGATGGATGATAAACGAAAATTTATGTAAATATTTAAGCCGACGATGAAATGACGGATAGTTTTCTGCTACGGGAATTTATTCATGCCGTTCAGGATGAGGATGGGGCGGATGATGACGACGATGACGATGACGATGGCGATGGCGATGGCGATGACGATGACTTTATGCTGATCGAACAAATACTCCATAGATTTACATTTGATAGAGAATTACTGGGTGATGGCGAATGTGTAGGAATAAAGGAGTACGCATCTCCTAATAATTACACTCAAATACCTATGTATCCTCACATTCCAGCAGAGAGCAAGCGAAGTTTGATATTTCATCACGTTGCGTCACACACGCGTCCTATTGCTATTGCATCAACTATCAACTTACTTTGAACATTCAATTTGAACAGAGTCAAGTAATCTCAGTTTGATTTTCCCTTTACAATAATTTCCAACTCCGACTCCAACAACTTGCTTCTCTAACATACATACATGCATCCCAATCCCAGCACAGCATAGCACAGCACAGCACAGAACAGAACAACACAACTTGGCCAAGCATTCATTATTTCCCATTTTCCACATGGATCTTTCGTTCGTGTAACTTTCTCTTGCAACTTACTTTGTACTGTGTTGTACTGTGCTGTACTGTACTGCGTCCGGAGGCTATAGATTGCAGAATTAGAATTAATATTTTATACATAATTACATATATATAGCCCACACATTCTATTCTATATGAAATGAAAATTCTCTGATCTCTGATTTCCACTGATAAATGCGGTTAGCTTCGTTTATGTATAAGTTTCGTTTGTTTGGTCCCTACCATGCCGTAACTAATATGACATAGGTATTTCATGCTTGGTGTGATATCTAATGAAACTTTATTTCAAAATAAATATAAATACTTCACTTGGGTATTGTAGGGAGATATGTAGTCGTGTAGTGTTCCGGTCGGGGTCACTGAGTATATTACATATGCTTTGTACAGCGAATCCTACCATTATAGCAAAAGGGAAGGCAATGCAGTGTAATTTGTAATGTCAAACGCTCATATTGAGTCTGTTCGTACGACAACGAGGCGAAAGTTTTGTATCACATCATTTATTGTACCTTAGGACGTCCCTGGAAGTACAAAGTACAAAAGTTTACTCCCTATGTATAAAGTCCTTATTGCTGTTTACAATACTTTCCCGACTCGCATGTTCTTGTGCTGCTCGACTGAACTCTCATGTCGATGTCAGTGCAGAACAGTGCAGTGCAGTGCCGGCAATCATAATTATACTATCGTAGATTCTTTCCCTGCAAATTATTTGTAATACATTAGTAATCATTGTTTACGTTTATACATATGAATATACCTACCTATATAGGTATACATACCACTTGAGCAAATAAGCTCCAGACTTACTTTGTTTGGGAATATTATTACGTCCCCGGCTAATTTTTCATTTTGAAAATGACAAACAAATTACTTTTTTGTCGGTCTTCTATTTCCAACTTTAGTTTTCCTAGCTCTCAAGAAAAAATAGAGAGTCAAAGGAATCAGTCAACAGAAAGCATCTAGTGTTTGTTTGCCTGTTTGTCTGTCTATCTTTCTCCCTTCTTCCCTGCCTTCCTCCTTGTCTCATCATGAACTATTTTTAATGTAGTTTTGTCATAAGAGTTCATTAGCATCGGAGCCACACACACTCGCAGTTTTTGTACTGATATAAATTGGCTGATGTGATGTGATGTGATGTGATGTAATGCATGACTAGACCTGTCTCTGTCTCTGTTCGTCATATGCTCAGTATGCACTTAATTCATG
>JAAXYX010002920.1:0-15872 GCA_036851915.1 Ptenothrix huangshanensis | reverse complement strand
GATACCTGTCATCGGCTTAACTTCATAATTCTGCTAAATAAGAATATCCTTAATTTATAGTATAGCTTTATAAATTGGATTTAAAGCGTTGCACGTTTTGATGTGTAAAATATGTTGCACTTTTAGTTTGTATACCCACACATCCGGTATAACCCATCAGCCAGGATTCCTCGCTGGTTCAAGTACGCTCTTGCCGTGGGATAAGATGGTGAAAGCCGAGGCTGGTGTATCGAAGCCGATTCCAAGACTGATTCGTGGCAGGAAACCAACTGGTCGAGCTAGGAGAATTACTGATGAATTTAACGTGAAAGTTTTTATAGGTGTTGAATATGAATGTAAACGTGGTCACCGTTTCCTACTTGAAAGTCCTGACAGAATACTACAAACTAACATGAACAGCAATCAGCACGGTCCACCTAATCTGAAGGAAGCTGCAAATGTTGTAGCTTCATCTGATATGCCTTTGTACTATCGATGTCCTTGCAAGTTAGTTATTGAATTGTTTACCCACATACTATGTATTAATCTACATTGCTTTCTTGATACTCACTAATACTAATAAATTAATCTGAAAATATTCGCTTTCTCCAGGGAAAGTAGAGATGGCTCTATAATGATAGCTCAACTACTGCGTATCCATGTGATCACACCAAAAGCTCCAGTTCATGTAACACTGAATCCGAGGGTTCAGCCTGGACCTTCACCGTGTCCAATATTCCATCCAGGAAATATAGAACCAGTCAAACTGACGCCTAGTTCTTACTGGATACTTCGACTACCGTACGTTAACCCTTAACCCCATACCGATTGTGGTCATCCATGATCATACTTATAAAATATGCTGCCAGTGTTTTTAATTTAACAGAAGAAAATATTCTTGTTTATAGGTACTGTTACGTGGGTGACGACCAAGTTTACGTTCCTAGCAGAGATGTGGCACGTTATAACGGTAGGCTTTTGAAAGGTCTGTATGACGTGGAATCAATGAGTCCTGATGAAACCCAAACATGGGAGCTGCAAAATAACTCCATTTCTTGAACAGATGAATCATCATTGATAATTTGGTGTGACAATGTTGTGAAGACAAAATTTAAAGCCACTGATGCAGTTAGACTTTAATGAGGTCAGCCAAAATTAAGACTAACTTGTTGAAACCTTTTTGAGATTTCACAATTTCTATGATCATTGTGATTTAAAAATTATGCATGACAATGACGTAGATTTTAGAAAAATGCGGTGTATTTTAATGAATAGAAACAATCTGTGGTGAAATGGTTTAGTTATATTGTATTTACTACTATACTTTCGTAATAATTGCAATATTCGAATAGTACATATTTTTTCTTCTTTGTTTATATAAATTACAATATGATAAGTCACAATATTTATTCTTTTTTTTTCTCAATTCTCATTTCAGTGTCAAGTACAGTAGTAACAGTAATCTAAAACGTATTTGTTCATATTCAGTTATTATTATTGTAATTTATTATATCTGTGTAGTATATAATCAATTATATATATTTATATTTCTTGTAATACACAACTGTGTACATTAATTAATGTACGGCATAAATTCATATACTATGATCAATATATACATATCATGATTGAACGGAATTACAAGCTAAAAAACTACATTTAGTAAGCATCTACTGCTACCGGCTTTCAGTAACTTCTGTTCTACAATATCAGTGTGATAAAGTACAAGTAATTGTTAATTTTAATCATTTACAGAACAAATTGAACTCAGTGTCAGTAGACTGATGCTTAATAAATTCGTGCGAAGAACCTCCACGACGATCAAGAGTATAATTATGATTACAAACAAGCATACGATTGACTTCCATCGTCGAGTCGTGTTTCTATTACAATAATGGTACGATGTTGTCGTCATAATTCATTACAATCCGTCCACGCATACATTCCTCGTCAGTCTTCCAAGGTAATTAATTACAATTGTAACATTTATTTTCACACTTTGCTGCCTAGTTAAATTTTAGTTCCTACATTATATATACACTTACTAGGTATATTCATTAATAGATTAATAACAATAGCATTAGTTCAACGTTAAAAGATACAGTGTGATAAATAATGAAAAAATAATTTACACAACAGTAGTTAATAGTAAAAGTTTAAACTTTTAATGAAAGAAACTAAAACATTGAAACGATGACGGTTAGCAGGATCCAAGAAAAGGTACTGGGCTGTAAACTGCAACCGACAACTCATCAATCAAAAAAGGGATCAGAAAAAAATGATAAACAAAATAACAACAATAAACACTGAAAAAACGTAATCTAAAATATTGAATATAAAGTTTAGGTTTCCATTTTGAGTTCCTTTCACACACTTAAACTTTGAATCTGATGACTCATAATTATCGTAGTAATAATCATGAGGTATATATGTCAAAACCAGAATTGCGTTCACGTAATGTAAATCAATCACTATTTTGTATTTTTATCTTCGTACATCCATCTAAATCTACAAGTTATTTGGTTTCATCCGCAATCCGATTTGTTTTGTTATTAAGTTGATTGTATCATGTTCTTCATTTTTGCTTGCTTTCTCAGTAGATGACACAAGGTTTCTTTGTGTAATTAATATTTTCCTCTTTTTTGAAATTACAGTTACATCTGTTAGCCTTGAGCACTGACTCTGGCTCTGTAACCTTCACTATACTCGATGTACACCCGCATTGATGAGAACTGACTTGGCTTGCAAAATTGAACGATTTAACGTTGGGAACACTAATTAAAAATATTGAAGGATTCATTAGCAGATGCTACATTGATGACCGATGTGATTCGATTTGAATTTGATTTTCAGTTTTATCCATGCCGATGGCTTGTTGAATTGAATGTAATGACATAGTTGTATTTGAGTTGAATATTTGTATTCTTGTGATAAATTAGTTTTCTGTTTGGTTTCGGTTTAAAGACACTCACTAGTAATGTAGGTAAGTAGGTAGGTAATGTGTACAAAGTATATAGAGCAGGCTGAATTTGGATACACAAATAAAGTACAGTACAATACAGGGTACAGTCAACTGAGTACATGTCATTGCATTGCTTTTTGTATGGTTTTGTAAATTTTAGAAGAATTTCATAGTTTTTTTTGCGAGAGTTACTGAGATGTTGTTGAACCACCAAGTAGTGACCCCTTGGGCAATACTATCACCTGAGAGAATGAACGGTAATAATTTCATAATGATAATGATACTGATTTGGTTGAATATAGAATAATTAATAATTAGATTATGATCTGTCACTTAATTTCAATAAAAATAATTATCAATTAAGTACAGCTAATATTATGTACAACAACACACATCACTGTTCACTTAATATTACTCCCGAAAATTGCAAACCTTAAAGTACCTTTGCACTTTCGTTCGCGTCCACTCTATGGTAACACTAGCGGTTTAAACGCTACAATTAAGAGTTACGATTGAATATTGAATCGAATATCCAATCGAATATAATCGAATCAAATCAAATCAACAGACCAACAAGTTAACGACAAGTTAATGAGCTATTATTATTAAATGCGGCAGTTTTTCAAATCTGCCTTCGCCTTGTTTCTGTCAGTCAGTCTGTCTGCGATATCATACCAAAGGCTAAAACAAAACTTAATAATTAAGAAGATATCTACAGACCGACAGCGACGAATAAGAAATCTGTGGATCGTAATAATAAAATAATAATGAACACGCTGGCATCCCTTGGTGCAGCTATCTCTTATAAAGTCAAATCGATTTAAGTATACACTCCGTAATCAAGGAATAGAATATTAATTAATTAATTAATTAAGAAACAAAATATTAAAATGTATATTCAATTGTAGTCTCATCATGTCTGTTAATAAAATATGTGTTGCCTAAGGTTTGAATTGATTATTTTTTACAGCCAGATGTTTATGTTTCTCTAACACTAGAAAATACTTGTGATGACTAAATAGTTGTAGTTAAACTGTTGTAGCAGATAAATAGATTGAATGATAGATAGATAAATAGATAGTACACGGTCTACAAACGGTTACCAAATGTGAGCATACAATACAGATATATAATTATCTACTACAAAATTACAATATAATAATAGGTAATACATTACACGTAGTAGTTGCAGTTGCACTGGTGCTAACAGTCAAATCATCAAATTCAAATCATTAACATCTAGTCAGAAGAAAATCGGAAAATTCAGAAATCGATCGCTAAAGAAGGAAGCGCAGTGACTTTTGTGAGACAACAAACAGCAACTAAATCATGATTTTCCACAGATTGATAGAAATGCTTTCAGTCGCTCGCGCAGTGTTCAAACACATGTCAGCTTAAAAACCAGCGAATGGATTTAATTTAAACGTTTCAATGTTTTTTAAAGGCAAGGAGGTCCTTACTAAAGTTACTATAGGCTAAGTGCTCCTTCTATCTATTTCATGTCAGTCTAATTCATAATATAAAGTAGATGAATATTATTAGCATCTTTGTCCAATTATCTACTGATATAAACTCTAGATCATGATCACGATCCCTTCTGGGTTAAAATTATATCACAGAGTATCACAGAATTGTTTCAGTTTCTCTTTGATGATCTACAGTTAAGGCATGACACATGACAGTTGCTTTTGCCAATAACAGCGTAATAAATTAATTCATTTCTGTCTGACTAGTATTCGCAAAACTTTTCATAGCATTCATTTGATAATAAGTCGAGTATTGATTTGACACAAAATCATGTCATGTCTCATGGTAAGTTTCATAATTTAGCTCCGATTCGGTTACACTATATCGAAGGATTTAATTTACCATTATTTACATTTCAACTTACATTCGTTACCTTCCCTTAGATTTATTTTAAAAAATGAGTTTAATTAGTAGTAATGAAACACAAAACATAATACTCTAATTTCTAACAACAAAGTAATTGAAACATTAATTAATCCCTGCATATTTACTAACATTCCATATCGGAATTGCTAATATCAAAATTAAAGTGCAAATAACTATTTCAAGTCGAAATATTCTCGTTTCAAAACTTCGTATCGAATTCTAATTCGTGAAGAAAGTCTTAACGAAACTGAACTGTATAAAACGATATGTCTTGCTCGGATACATTCCGTTATAAGCAGATCAAATACAATGAATACGTAGATAATTTGTACATAACTTGGAAAATTATCGACAAATAAATAATTCCAAAAAGTAACGAAGAATACGCAATTAAATGTGGTGTGAGAGTATCATTCAGAATCATCAAAATGGTAAATCTGAAAATCGCAAGAATAATCATACAATCCTTCACTATACACTTGACTGTACATTTCAGAAATTTGAAGCACTCCATTACTGTGTATATATCTGTGTATATATATCATTTTTAATCCCTAGAAAGTCCAAGCCGACGCACGCTCTAGCAAGTAAAATTAAAATTACTGGAGTTTTTCCTATTAATTTTGTCTCTTCCAATCTAACCCCTGTCCCTCTCGTAATATTCTATACGACGACGAATTTTACCTTTCTAGTTAGTCAATCCCTAGCAGTTTAAGTTTAGACGAGTTCAATTAATTACTGAGATAATTCGGTTTTAAAAACTTCTATATATAGAAATCATATTTCAACAATTCTCAAATTATGTGATCTATTCCAATAAAGGCAGTCAATCGGACATTTTAATCCCGTTTAAACTCTAATTTCAAGGCGCAGAAAACAACAGAATTATGATCATTATTTAATGCTTATTTTAAAATACTTTTTTCCACAGTTCTTATCTTCCAGAAAAAACTACTAGCAAATATAAAAAGTTCGCCCATGACGTTTGTTTCATCGTCAACATAGATGGCATTTAAAACCAATGTAACTAAATCATTGAAAAATCTTATCATACTTACCAACATTCATATTTCATTAGTCAATTACCTTTAAACGAAAATTTGACTAGCAGTTACAACTTAATCCGATTTCCGATAATTTGAAACACTTTCAAAACCTAAGTGATTGTCATAAGGGTTTAAACTCCATTAGCTGCTTGATTCCAGGTCACATAATTCGAGAAGAGCCAGGAAATATTACAAAAAGTGTCGTATAGCGTAAGCGTAATTCAGTATATAATTATCTACAACATAATGACCACAGCGAAAGGACAAAATCCACTCCAAGCAGCGAACTATCAGCTAAACTACTGTATGCTGAACGAATCTTACCGACTCGATTAGCTCTACCGACAAAATAATGTGGTCGCCAAGCTTCGATGTCAATTCGTTTTAGTTATTACATAATGAAATCGTAATGACCATTGGAAGCATGGCTTCTCTTTTGTTCTGTAGTAACAATAAGCTGCGTTGCATTAGCTGTAGCTGTATTAATTACATAGGTACCTATAGTGTAACTGCTGCACACCTTTCAGTCACGTCACCAGCGTAAAACGTTACCAATAATCACAACATCGATCATGCATTAAAATACCTCAAAATATATTTGATATTTGTACTTTCTGACTTTCTGGTTTCGGACGAGGCAAATATTGTTTCTATTAAAATTAACGTTAGCCTATTGTTAGTTAGTAACTACACCTGATACAACAGAAAAGAAAGGAAGTAATTTATGTAAATATATAGAAGGTAGCACATAGTGTTTTAGTATCACATGTCATGGATGAATTTCTTACACTTTTCAATTATTTTGCATTTACATGTTAACAGGGTTCGGTAAATGCGGCTTGTTTAAAAACGAGCGACATGAGCATGCGCATCTATCGGTATTTACCAGTTGTTACCATTTTCCGAACCCTGCCTGTTAGCACTAGTAATATTCAAATATTACAAAACTTTCAAGATTAATTAACTAATAATAAATTATTATTATTTTAGACGGTGACTGGTATTCTGAAACCATAAATGTCACTATCACAATTATTAGGAGTAGGAACAAGGTTACCTACCTCCATTACATTTATAACCGCATTATTGTGAATACCTACTTAGCACAATCAAATATTTTATTTTAACGATCAGCATCAAATTGAAAAGCAAGAGAATTTCATCGATGATCTACATGTTTTCATTCTAGAGATGATGATATGCACCTCTATTCTTATATTAAATACATAAACGAAGGGGTAAGTAATTATAAAATAAAATGTAAAAAACACTTTATACAATTAGATAAATAACAAATTGTAAGATATCGAATTTAGACACTACATCAAACATGCAAAACTGGGCACTACCACTGCCCATTTAGGGAAAAAATCAAAATCCAAGAGTTGAGCAAGTAGTACATTAATAATAACTAGGAATAATATGGTTAATATTTGTACACATCCTAACAAGTAGTAAAAAGCAAAGCGTTACTGAACAAATTTTTTTTTAAATTATGTCTGATCAACAAGGCAGCATACTGAGTTTAATATGAGATTTTCTTGCGCAGTCTATAGAAAGCTTGTATAAATTCTACAAAGAAAATACAAGTAGGTACATATATTAAAACGCCTGCTGGCGACTAGAGCTCAATCACCCTTTTGACGATACAACTAAAACAATAATTAAAAATTATTAAATTACTAAGTATTTCTTTAGTTAGTAAAAATAACTAAAGGTCATAAAAATAAAGTATTAACCTAAGTCAGTCTTTTACATGTGTTAAATGAAATTCAAGTAATGGATTCTACTATCTGACTAGATTCTCCATCTTAACTCCTAATACTAATAAAGTTAATATCCCTGAACAAAATGTAATTTAGGTCTACAGCAAAAACAGAACAGACTCCTACATTTTGTTATGTGACACGTATGATGCGTTTCGTAATTTATCGATCTAAACTAAAATTGCGTCATACACTAAAAATGTCAACTAAACTGGGTATTTTCTTTTCCAACTTGTGCACAGTTTTAAGTGTAGAACTGATAAAACCTACTAAAAAATACGTAATATTATTGTGTTTAAGAACTGTACTAAAAATAAATGACTGGCAAAAAACTGATGTCTTTAACGAGAGAGTGCGATCTCAACGAAACTTCCCAATCCCCAATTAAAAAAACAAACTGATGCAGACGTTACATAGTTAAATAAAAGCATAAGCTCATACTTACGTACATACGTAAACGTAACGATGTAAATGTAATTAAGGTATAAATAATACGAAAATAAACCAGCGCTCTACATACTTGCAAGTCCAACTGTAACTAAAGAGCAGAACAGATAGAGACGTGTGAGAATGGAACTAATGTAAGTGTAAAATAATAAGGATACTAACTGCTCAACTACTTGATTAAAAACTGTGCTACTAATGATGATGTAAAACTTGAACTTTACCTTACTCTTACTGATGATATCGCCCTTTTTATTCCTTACAATTCGAAGAATGGTTCTCTTTCTAGCCACTCCCGTATTGGTAGCAGTGCTGGTGCCACTCGCAGCAGACGTGACCGTTCCACTACTTGCACCCACTGCCTGACGACCGGGAGGAGCTGAACCATTGGATGGGTTAACAGCATATGAGCCATTATTAGAACTACGACCTTGCCCTGTTGCTGCATCCGCGCTTCTACTTCCACCACCAACGCTTCTCACATTCATGTTAATCATTTTCAAATTTGAGTTCAGGATCGATAAGTCTCCATGGAAAGCCCGAGGATTCACGTAAATCGACTTGTTCGATGACGACGAGGATGATGGTATTTCAGAGGAATCAGCAACTCGAGTCTCTTGCCTGCCACCTCCAGCTCCAACTCGTTGTAAGTTGCCAGCATTTGTATTTACTTTTGGTTTCACTGACTGCTGCTGAGGACGTGGCTGACCACCAGTTCCCGATCCGCTTTTACCACTCGTCAAAATACGGACTTCTCGTCTAGAATTATCCTCAGTGGAAGGTGCTTGGGAACTCTGGTTCTGGTTTTGAGTTTGGCTCTGACTACTGTTTTGTTGCTGCTTTTTACGACGGTGCTCTTTCTCTTGTAAAATCTGGGCCCGCATTGCTTTTTGTTCTTCTATCTTGCGCAAGTAGTCTGCATCTAAGCCCATTACCTTCTACAACAGGGTTTCAAGTCAAAGAGATTTTAAATTTGTTCACATATAAATACGTACATGATTCAAGAAATTGCTAGAGACCTCGAACGATATGTACAGATATAGACTATTTGACATAAATGCAATCACCTGCGATTCCTTGATGATTTTAATTACTTCATCCTGCTTCGAATTATCTTCAAACCTGTCCGCCTGTTTAGCCACGGGTGGTCCAAGCCTTCCATCTAAGCGCTGAAATCGATCGGAAAACATTAAGATTCCAAAAACCTTGCTTTCAGTCACAGTACCGAAAAATGTATTAGTATTGGGTTAAACTATTAAAACCACGAACCTTCTCCGGGCTGGCATATTTTTTACGATCAGGAGCTGATGAGTATTCGTCCCTGAACTCTCCTCCCCTCTTCAATGGCAATCTGGACTGACTAGATCTACTGTCTTCATAATAATTATCATCACGTTCACGTCGCTCACGATAGTCTCGAGTAGAACTACTGCTCTCGTAATCATAGTAACGATCTCTGTCTCTATCACGGTCTCGTTCCCTCTCTCTATAGGAATCTCTATCTCTGTCATATGAGTCTCTCTCGCGATCATACACGTCTCGTTCTCTATCATAGTTGTTTCTTTCGCGGTCATAGGTGTCACGCTCTCGGTCATACAAGTCTCGTTCCCGTTCCCTATATCTCGGCTCATCCCCACTTCCAGAATTTGAATAATAATTTCCATGTGGGTCATTATATTCTCCATTACTAAGATTTGGTTCAATACTGACACTTCTTCCTCCGTCAGGGAAAAATGGATTCGGCCGACCTGGCTCAGGATGGTAGGAAAGCTGTTGTTGCTGATGTTGGTTTGGGTGTTGTGGAAGCTCTTGTGGGACTGGTCTAAAAGGATTTGGCCGATTATTAAGTTTTTGCTGGTTTGGCTGAAATTGTGTTTGTTGGTTTTGGTTCGGTAGATGAAGACCCAATTCGTGCATTGGAGGGCCATGACCATGTTGCTGCGGCTGTTCTTGCCCTGGAGGTGGAAAACGAGCCTGTTGTGGGTGCTGATGAGACTGCGATTGTGGCGGAGGTGGGCCTTGGCCGAAATTCATTTGAGGAGAACGAGCTCGGTGCATGTCACCTCCCTGTCTCATCGGGGGATAGAACGGATTGTTTGGATGTTGATGTGGTGGAGGATGTTGTTGAGGATGAAGAGGCAGTTCCTGAGACGGAGGTGGAAAGTTCTGTTGCTGAGGTGGCATAAATGGATGATGGGGACCAGGACCTGGACCACCAGGTGGCAGTTGTTGATTATGCATAGGAAGTATAGGAAGTTGCCCGGGTGGTCCGGATATCACACCATTGGGATGCATCATTTCATCAGGTGGAGAAAACCGGGGCTGAGGTGGGAATGGCTGACGTATATTTTGAAATCCATCATGGAAGGGATTAATTGGAGGACCAGGTTGCTGTTGAGGATGAGGTCCCATGAGACCCATAGGTCCATTAAAATTATTAAACTGATCCGGAGGTTCCAAACGTCTGTTTATCATTTGCTGACTTCCAGGTCTTATAACAAGAATTGGCCCTCTTGGTCCTAAATGCTGTTGGTGTTGTGGTGGAGCCATTTGCTGTTGGGGATTATTAGGATTCGGATGCCATTGTTGTTGCTGCTGTTGTTGCTGCTGTACCCCTCGAGGTCTAAATTGTTGTTGCGGTTGTCGATGAACAGGGCCACCGTTTCTGGGTAAAGGACCTGAGTTAGGAGGACCCATAAAGGGATTCTGAGGTCCAGGAGCCTGTACCCTCGGCCTCATTTGCCTTACAAGGGGCTGCCTCGGTCCTAGAGCTGGCCTTTTAGGACTAAGTGTAGTAGCAGCTCTGGGAGCCCCACCAGATGTAATCTGAACGGGTTTATTGATCATATTTACATTCTGCCCTGTCCCCGTAGGTTTAGCTGGAGCCATTTGATTTTGGATATTATTTGACATGACATTATTTTGCGAGGGTGGAGCGGGACCCTGACCTTGTCCTTGAGGTTTCTGTGATGACTGTATACTCTGAGGATTAATATTTCTTACAGGGGATTTCGATGGTTGCCGGATGGGATGATTAAAATCAATGAAGCCGCCTGGGAGTTGATGAATCGGATGTCCCCCTTGAGGATGTGAGGGAATTTGTTGATTAAAATTCGGAAAGCGTAATAAACCTGGACGAGGGCGGTCGCCTAGTAGACTTGGTGGTCTCTGCTGTCTCTGATGAGGATTTCCCCCCATCATACTCATTCCTCTAGGATTTATATGTCGGGGACCATGTCCTCGCATATTACTGAATCCGCCACGCCCTCGACGCGAATCGAGATTCTGGCCATGACCAAGCCTTAGATTCCTTTCTCCTATTTAAAAAATCAGGTATGAACAAGAACTGTTATCTCAATTACGTAAAATTAAATACATAACTACTGCTTTTTGTTAGTAATAGTCAGAACAATAGTAATCTCATACTTGAAAGTATTTAAAAAACTGAATCTGGTATCTAGACACTACAAGAAATTCAACTTGCCCAAGGTTGTAATAGGCTTCCCCTCTGAGGAAATACTATGCTTAGAAATATCTTCGGTTTTTCTTTCGGTGAGGAACCTAGATCGATGCCTTGGAGACTCATCGTCGTCATCACTGTCAGCAGTAGACTGATCGTGAGTCATTGAGTCCTGAGGAGGCGGCGAATCTGCATTGTGCCTGTCACCACCATCCCCATCACTAGAAAGTAAGGACATTTCATGTTGGGACTGATTGTGCCCCTCATCAATTTCCCTGGAATCTTGGTAAGATTCTTCGTGGCTTTCGGAGTGAAACGTATTTGCACGAAACTTGACTGGAGCAATGTCGTGTGATTCGAGTAAAGGGTCAGGGGTGCCTAATTCTTCATCTCCTAATTCTAAATCGAGCACATCCTCTCTGAAATGATTTCAAAATAACATCCCCAGTGTTAAACATTTAAGTAGTGACCATATGTGCTATCATAACTATTTTTAAATTATGTAATTAAAATAATGTACTACTCATGTCTCAGAACTACATGTCGGAAAGGAAGTATTAAAAAATAATGAAGCACGAAATGATTTACGTTTCTTCTAAATATTCTTCGTCTTCGTCTCCTTCATACAACAGCTCTTCTTCGTTTATCGAGTTCTGGAAAATGTAGGGGTGCTTCGTTACTCCACCCTTAGAATTCAAGCATAAAAAGTTAAGGTAATGAATGACATTTTTTCAAACAATCCACTCATCCAAATGCGAAGAATGCGATAAAGACAGATATGAAATCCAATCATAACCAAATCAACATTCTTACCTCTTCATCATCAGAATTAAGCAAAATATTTTCATCCACTTCTTCCGATCTCCCCGTATTTGCTTCATCACCGGAATCGTCCAGCAAATCCATTTTATTTGGTTAGACAACAATAGGTAATTCTATGTTAGCTGGTGACCTTCTTCTCCCAATAGGTCTAATACAGGTCCACCAATTGTCAACAATTGACAGTACTTCTCACGAAAAGAGAGCACCTTACGTCATTCGTTCTCTCGCTTCTCAAACAGCAGTTAGGAATTCACGAATGCATTTTCATCTGCATCTTGCTTGATTTTATTAAACAAGTCCTTCATCCACTGGTCGGTAATACTTAGGATGACCAAAAAAACAAACCAAAACAATTCAAATTAATTGTTAATAAGGTGCGTATTTACAAATACCGAAACTAATTAGATAATAACAATTATATACGTAAATCCACCTTTTGCTTACTGTTATTCATTGACATTCGTCCCTAATAGCTCGTAACACATAGATAATACGGTCATAATACATAAGTAATACCTCATAATACGTTCGTATTAGGTTCGTAACAGGCACGTAATGAAACCTACCCACGTAATCACGCTTTAAAAAACCTATTACACTAATAAATAGCGCTGGTACGTATTGAATTTACATGTGGTTCTCTAAAGAGGATTCTCAGCGACAGGTAGGCACCAAACATAGGATCCAAGAACCAATTTTTTTATCGAAAAAAGCATTCGAAGTTATCAACCCTAATCTACACAATCACGGATTTAACCATGTGGTGTCCACGCTGTCATTCGTAGGCTCGTAGGTCAGAATGACTTTGGGAAGGTGCTTTACGCGTCTTCCCTACTTCTGTCGTAAAATTATTCCCGTGATACGATGTGCAAGTGTCTAATTTGCTACAAAACGACAATAATTTCCTTTTCAACAAACAATGTTTTAAAATTGAAAATTAGACACCTCAATTTGTCGTATCACAATATACAACAAGTAATAACTCGGAATTATTGCAGATACGTAGGTATATTAAATTACACAAATGAAACCAGCCCGGTGAGATAGTCAACAATTAAAACTATGAAAAATATCTAACGTGAAAAATCCTGGAAGTTCATTTTAATTTCACTTTAAGATTTAGATTACGAGTGAATCCTGTAAACTGTGAAGACAAGCATCCCAATGGGTCACCCCGCTTGGTACACGATGTACTGAACGAACTAAAGTACGTAAATTACTGGAAACTAGATAATATGACATAATAGCGGTAAACCTGATGCAAAGTACTTTCATAGTATGTACTTGCGTAGAATTGTAGAAAAGTAAAAATTACCTTGGTGATTGTAAAATATATAAAAAACTACAATGTTTGTATCGTAGAATTCAAAATTCTACTTCCCCTAATGAAAATATAGGCAATATTTACTTTTTGAATTAAAAAATGATATTAGAATCTACAAATTCTTGATGCAACTCATGCAGAAATAACTGCGTACTATAAGTACATTTTGCCTCATCAGGTGTACTCAATCGTAGTACTTAAAATCGTACATTACCATAGTTATTTTTACGATTCTACGATTGTACGAAAGTACTTTTCATTGGGTTTACCGCTAATGTCATAGTAGCTAATTACATATATGACTTACAACGCACTTGTTACCCACGACTGACGAACAAAAATCAAAAATAGGAGAAATTAACGACTTATGATTAGACCTAAATTCAAAATCGGACAAATTCAATATATTCTATTTATTTACTATCAGCTCTTAAAACTAAGCCGATCTTCAAAAGTTCCTTATAGTGTATAGTCAATAGTTTGTTGTTAAACAATTCATGAACAACCAACCCATTAAAATATAAGGATGAAGATAGATAATTTAACGCTAATGCAGTTAAATACTTGTTCTGGGCTTCATGCAAAGTATGTGATACGATTAAGCAAGTAAAACAAAAACGCTTGGGTAATAGCTAGGGTAAGGATGAGTCGTCATATGATCACCGAAAACTTCAGTTCCTAACAAGTAAGAGAGTGAAAACAAACTTCCGAAATGTCACTCGCACTTATTGCTTATTGACTGGTTGTCGATCTTCAATCATACAATAGGTAATACTACTAGCAAATAATTTACAATACTCACGAATACTATTGTTTCCGGGAAAATCATAATTTGTAATTGTTACTTATTTGAAAATCCACGTTCAACATTTGAAATTTTTTGCTGCTGGCCTAATGCTGCTCTTTTCACATCCAACATCACTAGGTGCTTGGTACTTTATTCGACTCTGACCCTTCACAACTGACAACCCACCCAAATCGCTGAATGAAATGGTTTTGAGCATAGGTAATTGTGTTGAACCTACAGCATTTGATAACTTGAAATCCATAATAAAAAATCTGTAATTTCCAGTTAATTAAACGTTTTATAATAGATGATGTATACGAGATCTCCTTTAACTTCAAAATTTGTTTATTCTTACATCTTACTAATTGTTAATTTTAATTTGCAATGATCACAATTACCCGTCCTTATCCTACAGCTATATCCTATACCTGGAAAAATGAAATTACAAACCATTAACATATACTGGCAACTAGTTTTTGCAAAGTCACAAATCACAATTTACACTGATGCAGACGGTCATCAGTCGTAATTACTTTAATAAAAACAGTAATCAGTGCTGAATTGTACGGTTGTAGCTGTGTGTGTAGTTGGTTAAAAGTTTAAAGTGAAATACCTCAAAATCCGAATGCGAATCCGAGTGGGAATATCGGTAATTGTTGACGCTTGAATTAATTGATGATTGAGTGCTGGTGTTTTGAATGAAATGTTAAATGTACCTGCGTAAATACTTAATAAGTGGAATAGGAGTAAAATAGTAGATTTGATTTAGAACGAGGAGTTCATGTTGCTTGGCAAGAGAATCGACTGGCTATATTATGTTGACTCAAACAAACGACAAACACCACGTACTTAAGGGGTAATGCGTAACTGACTTGTACTAAAAGGAAGAGGGGGTGTCCAACGTTGTGTAGACGTTATGTCCTTTTAATGATTATAAGGTAAAGGTACATTATAGTATACGAGAAGATATCACTGACGTAGACGTATTCCCCCTAAACTTACACTTACGCCAACACGCATAATATTATAAACTTCAGAACGTTCAGCAAAACAGAGTAGCCCCTGCACTCCAAGTGTTCTTCAATTCCCACTTTCACTTCTGAAAAGGTTACCTATTATCGTCTGGTGAACATATTCAAAACTTTTTTATACCGTAAAACCTCTAATTATAGCCTGCCTCAAAAGGTAGCAGGGGAAATCATGCAATTGAGTATAAAGATAGCCGGCCTCTAAAGATAGCCGGTGTCAAATATATTGTCGTACGATCGATGACCGGCACCTGTTCACGGTACCATGTTACTTCAAACATTAATTATTCCTATATTAGAGTTTAGAAGCATCACGGGAATAAATAAAAATGTGAGTCCAGCGACAATACATGGAAAGAAT
>JAAXYX010002919.1:0-15874 GCA_036851915.1 Ptenothrix huangshanensis | reverse complement strand
CGTCCATTCCCTAACCAGTTGAAACTCATTTAGATAGATTAGCGTTTTCTCCGTCTTCGTCGATATGTGTATCCCTATGACGTACCCCTGTCCCTATATCTACCGCCCCTACATTCATTCTTCACTCTGCCAATTGAATGCCTCTCTATCGGATTCGGCTCCGGATTCCAAGTGAGTACATATGTACATGTGTACAAGTATAGGAGTGGAAGCTACATAAGGGGAAAAAGTGAAAGTGAAAGTTCAACTGAGATACCTGTGTAGCATTCCGAGCGGCGCCTGTGAAAAAATGAAGGATCCATCGACAATAAATGTTGAATTGAATTTGTAAGGAATTAGTGTTGGGCCGGGGTGGGAATTTGGAAGCGTTTACTCGGTCGTGTAACTACGTCGTTCGACTTCTCGGTCCATTGGTGGTATTTTACATGTTCCATGTATGCTGCTGTGGGTGGGATGTACATATGTACGGTGGGATATAAAAGTTGAAAGTTGACGGAAGACATGACTTGTACAAAATGTAATTACGAGGGTCCTTTTATTTGGTGGTAGTGGGACGAGGCCGATGACGATGACGATGATGATGACGATGAGGATGACGAGGATGGGATTGTGGATTGTGGATTGGATTGGGCATTTGGTTTTGGTGTTGATAAAGAGAAGGGGTGCAAGATCGTTGAAATTGGGAATGGGCTGATGCTTGCTCAGAGTCGCTGTCCATGTCCACAAGTTGACTCTGACTATGGCTCAACTTCCACACTTAGCCACGGATGAGAAGTAATGGCAGGAGTAAAAAGGATGGGACGATGAGTGGAGGAGAGTGGGAGAGTCTCGAAGCGGGACTTGAAGAGTATCGGGAACAGTTTAAGGTCGTGTCTGGGGAATGCAGAGGAGACGTTTTTTTTCTGCCTTGTGAGCATATGTATACATGGAAGAATTTATCAAAAGTACATGACATGATGACATTTTTCAACATAACGTCCAATTATCCCACCCACTTTGACTCAAGTTCAACTTAAAGCTGGCACTTCTCAGATGGGAACTCATTTTTCAATAATACTCACATTGTCATCATCCATAAGCTGACGAATGGTTGTCTACTCATCCAATAACACCTTTATTCCTCCTCAAACTGGCTCAACAATGGCCAGTCAATATAAGTCCTGGGACACATACATCCTCGTCCTCGTTCTCGGCTCCGTCTCCCCAGTCCCAGTCTTGCTTGCTTCCACTATACATACCTAGGAGTGCTCCCATCTCCCAACTCCATCGCCGACTTGAAAACTCGAACGCGGAGATAAGCGGGGATCCATATAGGTACTAATATGTGGAGGAAGAGCCAGTGATGATGGTATAGCCACACATGGATAGTGTCTGCGGGATAGTGTCTGCGTGTACCTCTCCTCAGATCTGTCTGGTTGACAGGAACGTTCTCAAACTAACTACCTACACAGACATGTTCCAATTCCATGTGAACGTATCTCTCAAATTCCAACTCACCAAGTTACAAGCATACCGCATCATGCCATGTCAGACCATGCCTTCCCATACAATACCCTCCCGTTTCATATCACATCATACAAGGAGTGACGACAATTCAGCATCCAACTCGCAACACTACATATTTCTATAGTAGAGGAGAGCCCATGTGTGTGTATGAACCCGGACTGGGTATGTAGCATGTGTGTGTCCCTACGTGTGAGAATGAAGCTACTGGAAAAACATCTATCTATCGCATTTCCTATTACCACCACCAAACTCTATTTGAGCACTGCATGAGTGTGTGGATTTGGATACGGACAGATTCGCGGATCTTCTCCTTCGTCATTCTTTTAGATGTGAAAAATCCTCTCGGTTCTCTCTTTTCCTATTTTTGCTGGTCTGGTATATTTTCCACTTCAATTTGTACATTTACGTTGGACCGAGACTTGGGGAATGGTGTTGGTTGGAAATGCCACTGCTACTGGTTTGGATTACAGTATGAATGCCATTGGAACCTGTATGGGAAATCCCACTCTTCCTCTTTACACTACCCTCCACTTTGACAGCTTTTACTCACACTTTTCTTAAACTTTCTCCAGGCATTCCTCCTGCAATCCATCCAACAGTTTTTCGATTCTCCTTCTGCCTGTCAGCCTGTACCCATGACTCGCTCTCTCCATCGCAAATCTTATGACTACTCGTGCTCCTGCAGCCACAACTAATACTTTCTTCTGTTTGGTTTTGGTTTCTTTCGTTTGTCCTTAACTTTGGTGGCGTTTAGGAGGAGTAGCACTGGTGGTGATGAAGGTTCGTGTTGGTGTTGGTATTGGTGTTAAGGTTGATGCTGATGGTGGCGGTGAGGGAAGATGGAAGATTTTCCAGCGTCGGATTTTGTGGATGTGGCTTCTTTTTAACTCCAGCTCCTTTGTATACAAGTAATCCAAAAGTGGGCTCATACTCCACTTTGTGTTCAAGTCCGTACACCGAGTCCTGGTCTATCTATCCTGGCCGTTAAATATGGAAGGCATGTTAAAACGTGAAGGGGATAATATTACATATAAGTATGTTAAGCTGAATCAACCATATGTTACGCGAAGAAGTTTGTCTCGACTCAAGCCTTTAATGTTCACCCAGCCATGGTTACCAACCAAGACCAAGACAGGCTTCGATTCTCTCTCTCTCTCTCTCTCTCTCTCTCTCTCTCTCTTAGCCTCCCTCACGCAGCTCTAGTCCAGAACCAAGACCAAGACCAAGACCAAGACCAAGACCAAGACTGAGAAGAAAAAGAAGGAGTCGGAGAAAAGATGGGAAGGAGTGGAAACTGTAGAAAAAGTGGAGACGAGCGAGGGCAAAAGAGAACCAAGAAAAAAATGAGAGAAGAAAGAAATCCCACATGAGTTGAGTCCGTACTAACTGAGTATAACGACGCCATTAGCACTCAAAATACTTTTCCCCCAATTTTTTCACTATTGTATGACCAAACTACACGTTCAGTCTTCAACTTGAATTCTGTACAATTGCATATATATCACTCTCTCCCCAGTCCACAGTTCACGATGCAGCTATTTGTGGGGAAAAAGGAGAGAGCATGAGAGAGAGAGAGAGAAAAAAGGCCAAAGCAAGGAATGAAAGTTAACTTCAATTATTACGCATACACTTGTATATCAACATGAACTTTCACTTGTTCCATTCTCTACCTAGCTACCTACTCCAGATTCTACGACAAGATTCCACATTCGAGATACTACATAGATTTCTCTGTTCCATTTCCTAGAACTTTGCTTACGACTAAAGAGAGAGGTAGTGAGTGAGCGAACGAGAGATGGTCACATCTCTCAAAGGTAAGATCTCCAGACTGTTGTTTGTAGTCTAGTGGGAAGGGCTGTATACCTTCTGCCCTCCATGCATCCACTATACTACACAAAAAGGAGAGAAGCCGGTGAATGCTGAGCTCGGGAAAGTTTACTCGAAGAAAATTTTTTCTGTCTTCATGGAAACGCAAATACTTGGTTGTACGCTGTCGTTTTTTATATGTACATTGACTTGACTCCCTAACTCTAAGTTCAAGTCTAAGCTGGCTGTAACATGAGACTTACGTGGGTAGGAACGTTGTCCTTCTCGTTGTCATTGGTCAAAAACGGAAAGATAAAAAGCTAATGGGTTGTGAACCACCCTATTTTTTTCCTCCCACAATACTTAACTCAGATGACTAGGAGGTTTCTATCTACCTTCCTATCTACCACCGACTTCCATCGTCCAACGCTTCGTCCACCTCACCAACGCAACGTCCAACATCCAATGTCCAACCTGCCCTTCCACACGGAAAATAAAATGTCCAAATCCGACAGATTTGAATGATGCCATTTAAATTCCGTGTCCATATCTAGACTCCTCGTCTCATCTCCAAGTTTTTTTTTCGCAGAGATGAAATGTTTTCTCGGCTCAACCTGCAGACTTTTATGGAAATCAAATATTTTTGCCTGTAGCTATGTAGATGGGGATCTGCAGGCAAAAATGCGGTTAAAATTTAGCTACCGTATGCATGTATCTTCGTATCTCATGCCTCTAGTCATGCCCAGAGTCAATATGGATGAACGAATTTGAGACGGGAGAGAAATGGTAAATTTAATATTCACGATGAAAAGCCCACTTGTGTATATCCATAGATGATTGTGAGTGTGGGGGAAAACTAGTTACATCAAGTCAAATTTGATAATTACCAGCTCAACCGTATCATTCATAACCCCCGTAAAGTAAATTAACCGTAGTCAGATATTAACCGTCACCATATTATTATTGGTATTACATACGTCCCCCCTATGATTTCTAAACATTTATTCATATTCATAATATCATTTACCACTAACCATTACCTTAACCTAAACATCTCCATTATATTACATGCGTTCTGTGTACCTATCTATATTTTTTATACTTACTCCTATCATTTATTCTCTACTCTACTATCTTCATGTATGCATTCCCAAAATATTTTGTTTTATATCAAATAAAGTCTTAGATCTTCCACAACCTAATTGATATATTCCAAATTTATTATTTTCCCTCCAGAGTATATTACATTGTTTTAAGAGAAAATGATATAGCCCTGTGTTCCCCTTGTATAATCTCTATAGATAGATTCCTTTCACCGTCCCGTCCCCCTTAGTATATACTAGATTAAATTTATAATAGAGAGTAGGAATGCAATTTTTATTATGAAAAAAAGTTATTAAAGTTTCTTTTGATCCTTAGACATTTTTTTTGCTTGTCAGCTTTATTTCTTAGAATATATTATACTCTACTCTTATACGTCGACTACATAAGTAGCTACTAGTTAGCTGAGATGAAATTCCTTTCTTTTTACCTCTTTCTTTCACTTTCTCTCTCTCTCTCTCTCTAGTGTGTATGTGTGTGTGTTTGGATAACATGACAGATATGAAAAGAAATTAACCTGTCTGTTTTTTTGGATATGAAAAAAATTTTTGTAGGAATACAGTGTTCAGCTAACATTCCGAGAGCAGTGGCTAGATGAACGACTTAAATTTGACCAGTTCAGACCAGACGGTAAGTCGTAATCTTTCCATATTACTTTTCTCCTTATTTTTTACTCTCTCTCTCTCTCTCTTGAACATTCAAAAATTTAACTCTTAAATTACAGACTACAATATGTATAATATTAATTTATGGTTGTAATATATAACTTAAGTTATATTCAATTCATTCTATTATCATCATCACAAAAAATATAATACGTAGAAAAAAAATCATATGAGCAGCTTCCATTTCAAGATAGTTTCATTTTCTCAACTTTCTTAGCTCACACTAGCTCTCCACTCTCACTCTCACTTTTACTTTTACTTCCTTTTTTCTGACCAATCATTATTATTATATGATCAACCGCAAGATTTTTTTTTACCTCGGAGGCTAGTCATTTACGAACATTTTACTGTCCACATTACTTTCCCCCATTTCACTTTTGTGCATTTGCAATTATATTAAATTTCACATCCGCAAAGTACATATGTAGGAGTAGGAATTCTCCTTATATAGGTAGGTATAGGTATAAACGTTAGAATTTTTAAGTGCCTCCACAGAATTTTTTTTATTGATGACTATTTTCCTTTTCTATATGCAGAGCGTTTTCAGTAATTTATTCTTTTTAAAAGTCAACATGAATAATAAATGATCTCGTGCATATGTATGTGCCTAGCTCCTTGGCTACTTTACCCTGATATTATGATATTAATATTGATATTCTTTATCTTTATCATTATGTCACATCCTATATGCATATACATATTCATAAATCATATTATGTGAGAAAGATTGCTTCAAAATTTGATTTAGAATTCGATCAAATGCACAGGCGAAAAAAAAACTTTCACTTTAATAGCCTTTTCCACAGGTTTAGACTGAGTCTATGAACATCAATAATGGAGGGATTAAAAAAATTTAGAGCGAAATAATAAAGTTAAGACTACGTGAGCTAAAAAAGTTGATAAGGTGAAGCTATTAATTCAGCTATAAATATTGCTATCGAATTTCTGCACAGACTTGATTGAGCTTGGAAAAAAAGAATTGTATAATTTTATTTTTCCCATGATGATATGAAAAAAAAAGCTATCTATATAGATGCAAAAAAAAATAACGTCTGAGTAAAAAAAAATTGATGAAGTAGCAAGCAGTTCATTCAAGTTCTTATTAACCACACACTCACTATATATATATGTATGTATGTATGTATATGTATATATATATCACTACTATATACATGTTTCCATGTGTATATATATACAAATATATATATATAATAATTATACACCACCTTTCACCCGTTTGGCGTTTACCAAGTGTTTATATACAATCGATATATATATATACTTAAATACCGCCTATTATGCGGGTGGGTGGGTAGAGCTTTTACGCTTGTTGTCTGCTTCGTAGTTGATATCTATCTGTCTTGTGTATGTGCTTCGTACATATTATCTGTGTGAAAATCTTTCAATCATTTTATTCACAAAACGAAATATTTATAGATATATATAAAAAAATATATATTCATGAGGACTCAAGTCATTTCATTTCCTCTTCTGAGAGGGTAAAGGACACACATACATAAATTCCAAAGAAATTCAAAAATTATAACAAGTTTTTTTTCTGAAAATGAGAGTAAACGTGAAGATGAAATTAGTGGTTGATTTTCCACCAACTTTTTCCGCATCCCTTCATGTCTCAAGCAGAGTTATTAGTATTGATTTTTAATGGAAAGTTTAGAGCAATGAATTTCAAATTCTTTCTAATTGAAGTACAGATATGTATGTAGAATTATGAGAGTGTTGGGAAAAAACTAAATTCAAAATGGAAAATAAAATTTCCTATCCTTGATGAAATGATTTGGGTCGTCGTAGCATTGCTGTCTGTAAATATAAGCCCATCTCTCTCTCTCACACACACTCACTCTCTCTCTCTCTCTTGTATTGTAGAGTAGGTAACAAAGTATGTATAACCAATTCACATGATGTTTCTTATCTTTCATTTTAGTTTGAATGTTGACACAAAATACCAAAAAAATACCCAACCAAACTGAAGTATTACCCGTCACAGAAATACTTCTCGCTTTTACTTTCTTGATTGCTTACCCCATCCACCAACTAAATAAACCATACAATTATCTCCTCTAGAGTATCGGTAATAATTACTACCATGTCCATGTCCATTAACTATGTGCAAAACTACAACATGGCTAATCTACCTAAATACATTGCTAATATGTATAAAAAAATAGATGAAGTGACACAAATGTAGCCCTCCTTATACAGTATTCCATAATTCTATAGACGACTTTGACTCTACCTACCTATATATAAATATATAGATGCATCAAAAGGTAATCTCAACTGTTACCTCAAGATTAGTTAGTGGGTTGGAGTACTCAAAGCTTGAATGATGTATTCTAATTAATTTACCTATACCTAGCTTTCCAAAACCAATTGAAACAAGGCACAGACTGCAGATTGATCTTCACAAGGATATTATTAGTTGATTTGATTTTCTTTTCTCAAAGACAACGAAGACGTACCTAGCTCGACTTTCTCGCTTTTTGTAAGGTCTGTTTGATTTTTTTTCGTGAGCCTGTAGGTTATTTACAGTACTGTAGATAGTAGATAAATTGTAGATCCCAAAGTACAGTAGAATCGTATGTAATTCGTGAGTATATCCATACAGCCGTCCGTAGCCACAGAACGTCAACAACTATTTTCCCAGTTATTGCAATTCGCGATGGGAAGGGAAATACTAATAATGTAAATAAGCGGGGATAGAGAATCATATCGCATCTAATAGTAATAGTGTTTGTACGACTCAGCTCGTATTAAATGTCTTACTCTCTCAACTTTACTCCTTAGTCATTCAAGCTGAGCGCATTAGTCGAGAGCGGGACAAGTCCCAGAGAAGCCGAAAAGTCTGAAATGCGAAATAATAATAGTAATAATAGGAAATAATAACATGTGATTATGTCGTCTGTGAAGGCAGACATAGGTTTATACACATTACAATATTTTCTGTCTCAAGGGATTTGTTCAAATTTTTCCTCCGTCTTGGAGATAGACTACCGTACATATGTACTTCTAGAGTAAAGATGTATGTGTGCATGTATTAATTATACATGTGCGGTAGAGAACGTGCGACGTGATATCCTTGACTACTGGAATTTTGGAATAACTGGGAAATGGTCGTGACTCCTCCATCTCTGTATACCTTAATATCTTCATAATTACATGTTGCACGTTCTTTTGTTATAGCCCCATACCGTACCAAACCATATAATTAATGCCTAGAGAACTCACCATTGGGTTTTGTCAAATAGTTTTATAGTTTTACACAGAGAATTTTGCATCGCATGGAAAATAATCTTGTGACAAGTTAGAACTTTCTCTGTCTCTCTTTCTCTGTCTCTCTCTTTCTCTCTCTTACTCTCTCTCTCTCGCTGGATAGCCATTTAATATTTAGTCACATGATTTTTAAATATACATACGATGTGCCTATATAATGTATGCTATTAGACATTAGGGTTGTTTGTTCAGATAGGTTATGGAGCATAAGATAATAGGGAAGGGACTTGTGAGCATACTCGCATCTTAGTTTTAGAGGTACAAGAATTCGTCGACTTTTGCAATCAGGGGAGGTTGGAGACCACAAGAGCATAGAGAAAATAATAGGTATTTTTTAAAGTTGGGGTCTGAGAATTCCATCTTAATTAGGTATTTATACTTTGGTGGAATTAGCCTGTGTGTGTGGGCACCATATTTTTTGGTTGATGGTTATGATTATGATGAGGAGGACGAGGACGAAGACGTTATCTCTCACTCTATTACCCTGCACAGTATGAATATATTGCGTAGGAGGAACTTTGTTCATTCATAGAAAGCGTAGATTGTGGGCTTTGTTGGGACAACTTTACTTTTATAATTCCCATTACAATGTAGCTCCGTGTGAAACCACGTAGACAGACTCACGTTAGTAGGGAAATAGGAGCTCGTATCTAGATTCAGATTCACACCCAAATCCTCTCTGTGGTACCAGAGCAAGAATAAAATGCCAGAATCAAATGTGGACGATAAAGGGATGGATAGAATTTGAATGCTTAGCTTCACCTTGGAGGATGATGTTACCGAATAGTGAATACAAAACGAGGAAACTATGAGAGAATGGAAGAACCAAGTCTGACTCGTAAATAAAAATGTGGCTAGAGCTAGCGAGGGATGTACGTGGTAGAAAAATGTTTTGCACCATCTCAAGGCACATTTTCACCTTGACTGATTGTGAGAAGGTTTAGAGAGAAGTTTAGACGGAAAGTGTAGGATGAGCTTTTGTCAAGACGTGAATGAGAATTTTCATGCCCCGAAAATTATTATCAATCTCATCATTTTTCAACAACTTGACTTGCCCATATCATACCTATACTTTTGTATAAAATATGTAGCCAGTCAGTCACTCAGTCCGTCAAAGAATCTAGACCATAGAATAGAATAGAATGCTATGGTTGGGGATCTTTATCTTCCGTATATACCCTGCAGCCTAGAGTGCAGTGCAGTGTCGTGTCGCTGCATGGACTGCTGTGGAAGTGAGGTACCAATTACCAATGACTCTCGTAGGTACTGCGGTACTCTATGTATGTATGTATCTTTCTTGCTACTCTTATTACTCTTACTGCTAGTAGACCAGTACCTATAATATATACATGCACAGCCTGAGTTACTCGCTCTACTAGTATCTAAAGAATATCGGACCATCTCCCTCTCTCCATACATGCCTATGTGCAGAAGTGGAAATTAACATGAGAAATGCTGTAACAGTCATTTTATTTTAATCAATCAATTTCATCCAATTAATCTTGCTCCAAACTACAAGTTGGAGGTCCCAACCTCTCGTCTGTAGTTTCAAGGTTGGTGGAAAATTAGGAGTGAATTTGAAATTTGTGAAAATCTTATAATTACTATGAGTCTCTAATCTTCTCCTCTTAAACTTAAAATTGCCGGGGAGGGATAATGGATTGATTGGAATGCGCCTCCCTGGAGGAGTTGGACTGCGTATACGTTCACTATCTCCTCTGTTTCTAGTGTTACTACAAGAGTTGAGTCCCTTCATTTCTTAGGATTAAGCACGATCAGCCTTGCCTTGNTTTCAAGGTTGGTGGAAAATTAGGAGTGAATTTGAAATTTGTGAAAATCTTATAATTACTATGAGTCTCTAATCTTCTCCTCTTAAACTTAAAATTGCCGGGGAGGGATAATGGATTGATTGGAATGCGCCTCCCTGGAGGAGTTGGACTGCGTATACGTTCACTATCTCCTCTGTTTCTAGTGTTACTACAAGAGTTGAGTCCCTTCATTTCTTAGGATTAAGCACGATCAGCCTTGCCTTGTGATGATCAAGGCTCTAGTAGATCTGCCCTCTCGAACGACTCCCGACTTCCATACACTCTCCTAGACCTAGAGTGCATGATGGGAGAGTATGAGTGCAGTACATGTTTCTCCAACTGGAGTTGGATTGGACTGGAGTAACTAAAGTTTTTTCTAATTTCCTTCATTACTTTTCCACTAGATTAAATTGGTTTTCTAAATTTTAATCTGTTAAAAAACATATACGAGGGACCGAGCTTGTGCTTGTATATAGGTATAGGTAAATGGTAAATAGTAATGACAGTGTGTACTGTACATAGAGTATGTCCATGTTTACTGCGTGTAATTTGTTTTCCATTTGCCCTCCACAAGGTGTAATGTACGTATGAGTAGAAATTGAAAATAGAAAGTGACGTGAACAGAGAAAACGGAAAATTGAGCAGATGAGGGAATATATTGCATATCCCTAACCAAATTGAACTCTGGGACTAAGTTAAGTTTTCTAATTAAATTGTCCCTAAAGTTCATAAAAGTTTACATAGAAAATGTACATAGGAAAAATTGAAAAACTTTCATGTATAATTAAGCTGTATCCTGGAAAAGTCATATGACTGTATTGTAAATACGAGTAAGTACCATACTAAAGGATACGACCACCAGCATGCATTCAGCTCATCGAGATCGAAATCGAGATGCAGGTCTACACACACACGGACCATAGACCACATATGAGAGTCATGGAAACAAAAATGAGATCGACTGAGATATGATTGTGCCCCTTTTGTATGTCGTTTAGTCGACTTGTTAGTTTTCACGTCAGGTTTTGTTTTCCATTCTATTTTCTAGCATCCTCTTTGTTTGTACATAAGCATCTGCACAATTTGATGGTAGAGAGACTACAAACAATGTCCTTTCACTGCTCTCCTATTTTTCTCCTCTCACTTGTACCTCTCAGTTGATGTGATGTGTTCCATCCAAGCGGAGTAAGTGAGAGGGAAAGTGAAAGTGAAAGTGAGGTAGGTACACTCAGGTACTCCACTCCATGCATACGTCTACTTATCATAGGAATGGGAATTAGTCTTCTCCAGAGCATGAAATTCAGTGGGAAGAGAGAGAGAAAACATAACCAGAGCCAGATCCAAATATATGACTCCTTTGAGGATTTTAATTTCAAATCTGCTGATTACTCCTGGGAGCAGATTTTCACTCTAAAAACCAAAAAGATATGGCAGGAGGTTGAAGGATACGATGATACTTTCATATTGACTCGTCATCTTTTCCACCAATACTCATTTTCCCCGGTAGGTGAACCGACTCTGCCAATGACAATCATTCTCATTTTCCCGATTCTGATTCTGATTCTGACTTCCAAAGTCGTACAGAGTACATATCTATACAAATATCCCAGTTATTAATTGTTGAGTATTTCTTACCGCACAATAAATTCTAAAGACCAGGAATATTATATTATCCACTTGATAATACTTGACATTCTGAAGAGTTGAAAGAGAGCAGCAGAGATTTTATTTTGGTTGGAAACAAAGAACTTGTTCGAGCATTTATATCTAGTTGATTGGGGATTTTTCGACTTTTTTTATTAGTCTAAATAGCAAAAAGAACATGTTATTATATACCATAGAAAGCATAGCTAGTTAGTCGTTAGTCGTTCGTGATTGGTATGGTTAGCTGAACCGTACGATGCAGCGTAGATAAAATTCTAGTCTAGTCGGATGACATAAATTGTTGGAATATTTTTCAAATCTTGACAAGATTCGTGATAGAAAAATGTTCACGTTGACAGAGAGAGGATGATGATGTGATAACCAATAAGATAATTTTATTGTTCGATAGGATTTAGCATAGCATAGCCTAGCCTAGCCTAATATAGAATAGCCTAGTATAGAATAGCGAATAGCGACTAGCGTACAGCCTAGAATAGTCAATATATAGTTTCTAGAATAGTAATTACATATACAAAAAAAAGTCTCCAGGTATTTTATTATCGATTATTAACTGCAAGCTAATTAAAAATTTCTACCTATTACATTCTTCTCAAAACTTAATAACTAAAATATGCTACCTAATATTCTATATATTTTTCCAAGATTTTTCTATTGGTTCCATAATTATTGGCATTTCCACAAACTATTTTTTGTAACCAAAAAGAAAACCAAAATACATGATGACTAAGTACCTAATATAATAATTATTTTTTTATACTTACTTTCTAAGCAGACATGGCAAGAATTCTATATAGAATTTTTTGATGGTTGATATTATATATGCACGGATGCTGTAGCGGGTCTGATGTTAGAAGCTATTTTAGATGGATAGATTTAATTGTGGATGTAGAGCTAGGCTCATATATTACCCAACATTTGCCAACAAACTAATATATTTTTGTGAAAAAAAACTCCTGGGCGGGATTATACTTACAATGATTCCAAATTTCCAAATCGTATATAAACATAATTAAAAAATCTCGTTGAAAATCGTAGCTTAGATTCACCAAGAATTTTTCTTACAGAATACGAAGCTATAAAGCCAACTAAATAAACACGAATTTTTTGACTGGTTATCCAATCGGGGGAAAGTTCAAAGTTCTTGTTCATTGTTCATTGTGTGTGTTATTTGATTTATTTGTTGAGGAACATGAAAGCGACATGATCCGATCCGATCCAAAGTTAATGCTAACAAGTTGTCAACTACAGAGTACAGAGGCAAGTTCAGATGGGAATAAATTTTACGTTTACGTTCGTTTTTCAAACACCATTCAATTTTTTCCTTGGTTTCCTTTTTCATTCCTTTATTTTCTTTCTTTTTTCAAAAAAATCAGTTTTTTATTTTTGTGTGCAGCATCCATTTTATGATTTTTGTTTTTAATGATTACTTACTATAATGGTATTATCATTGTTCTTGTTCTAATTATTGCATTATTATCTACCTATATAAATATAATTCTAAGTTTAAGTTACATTATTATTATCATTATTATTATTATTATTATTACATGATAACTGTTTCTTAATCTATATAGCAAATGATTGTATTACAAAAAATACATATGATCAGAAAACCCCAATTATCCAACTCTACTCCCGAAATATCCGATACCATTTACCATCTACCAAATACCAAATACCAAATACCAAATACCAAAACCAACTACCCAATACCGACTACCGACTACCCAGTACTGTTCTTACATATTTAAATTTCTCTATCATTACCTATTGGATGAGATGAAAGCCTCACTGATTTCCCTTTTTTCCACACAAGCATATTGTTTCTTGTTGTACTTTGAATTATGTACTTCCCAAAAATTTAAGTTACTTCTCCCTCACTATTATTATGATTATGATTATGATTATGATTATGATTATGTGTACTCGTACCGTACCGTACTGTACCGTACTCGTATCCCTGATTTTTGTCTCGTTCCACAATCACAGTAATTCTTACAATCTCTTATCAAAAGTTCGAAATGACTTTGATTTCCATTATTCCTATATAAATATATGATTATCTTTTACCTTTTCTGTTGACTTCTTCACTTCTTCTCTTCTTGAACAACTTCTTCTTCTTCCTGTCCGTAGATGCAGTGTTTTTTGTATCACAGAAACTTATCTATCTGTATTATAACGACACTTAATGCATGCCTGTACATTTACTCTATATATATATATATATATACTACTATATCTATTCTTAGTACATGAGACATATTCTGTAGGTCTTGTCCGTACAAGTAGTATTGATCTTGATCTTGATTGTACAGAAACAATGTTCCCTTTGTATAGGTACTGTATTTGTAATGTATTGTATTGTATTGCTGAAATCACACCTCAGTAATAACTATTCACGTTGATTCTTATCTTATCTTATCTTATCTTATTCTTATATTATTATCATTCGATTGTTGAATTATTATTATTATAATTGACAACAAGAAGAGTAGGTATAAATTCTACTAAATCTGAGATATTTGAGATTTTTCAGTTGATTTTTTCAGTTTTCCTTTCTAATTATCAAAGATTGATTGATTACATATTCGTTTGATTCAACTAGAGACTGTTTACTGTTTACATAGAGTTTAGATTATGTGTTTTGATTGATCAGATTATAATTATTGTTACATTTATATTATATTATATTCTATTGTTATACTTTTTGATATTCTCTATTATATTCTAACGTGGAATGGACTTGAATGAGATGGGAAGTGATGATACGATGAAATAATGGGAGAATTTAATTTGACACAGACAACCTGAAATATCTCACCCTGACCGACTACAAAAAAGTCTGGATGCCGGATTTATTCTTCTCAAATGAGAAGACCGGACATTTACATGAAATCATCATGCCCAACGTCTACATCCGGATTTTCCCAAATGGCGAAGTTCTCTACAGTATTAGGTAATGTGAAATGTATTCCTTTTCATATTCCTCTTTCGTATGGAAATGTAGTGTGTCACTATACTATAACCTACGAACAATATGTTCCCTGTTATCATAAAACTTGTAAGTTTCTCTGGGTACTGCTCTCCTCATGTTGGAGGTAGGTACTTGAGTCTTATATCCTGGCCGGAGTGCATGTTCCTACATACATGACATTACCCGGGGCTGTATGGTCCTTGTACTTTGTCAGGGACAAGTACTATTTCCCCATGTTTTGGAATAAATACATGCTAGATGCTACTTCGGACCCGTACCAATGGATTTTTTTTCTCAACTAGATCTTGCAATGTGTAAAGATATTTGTTTTTGTGTGGCCTGAATTGGAATTTTTACACAGCTGTAAAGAAATTGTATTTTTGTGAAGACCCTGTGTGCATTTATTCATGTATATCTATTTGGCTTTGGAGAACATGTATAAATACTGGAATAGAAAATGAATAGGAACGACGGTGGCCATGTGCGGTGAAGTGAAAGAGTGAGATAAGGAAGCATATCTGAAATGCCTCACACAGATACTCATATCATATTTCCCTGCATGATTTATGATGAGGAATACAAATATTTGATAAGACTTTTTCCGTGAGGTTTACCCAAGGTTTTCCCCCTTTTTTGAATATCAAGTCATGAACACAGAGACAGAACACTGCCACATATTATTTCATAAGTACTGTACAATGTACAATGGAATGTGTGGCAGTAAATCATGGTGTGATGGGTGATATGAATGAGACGATGCAGTGCATTCGTGTCTTTTACTTTACTCTCTCTCTCTCTCTCTCTCTCTCTCTCACTCTATCTCTATCTCTCTCCTCCGTTGAGTTTCTCAGTCGAGATCTGGTATCTGTTCTATAGCTTCTTCCATCCTCATCCACCGAGACATGGGCGGATAGGTGGGGAGGGAAGGAAAAGGCAGAAACCTAATATATAATTGTGGATAGGCTTCCATTTCGAGGCAAAGACGACTTTTGCCACGGCTACGGGTTGAGCGCAGGTGATTCTGACTCGAGATATTTTTTTCGTGTATCTTTTACCAT